>JAODAL010013094.1:0-92580 GCA_025379985.1 Phyllomedusa bahiana
GAATAGAAATAAATTTATTCAATGGAATATCGTTAACGAGGTCTTAAGGAAAACCCTGGGAACAAAAAAGCAAATCACTACGTTTTTTAAATCCCATCATTTCAACGGTGTCCCTTTCCCCTGGGGTACCCCAAAACGCAGACGGGGACTTTTGGGCACTCAACTAAAGAAAAAAGAAAAGAAAACAGGCAGCAAATTTTTAAAACCCCTAAAAGTTCCTGTTTAAGCTAACTTTCCCCCCCAACTAATCCCAAATACGCTTTTCCTTTATAAAATCACTGGAAATGGGGGCCTCATGCCTTTTGGGGCAGCAACCCGAGAGACTGTTTCATACAGAAAAAGTCGAAAAAAAAAATTTAACAGGAAATACGTGTAATAAAAACAGGGGCAGTGATTTTCAGCACTAAAGATCCCAAAAACCCCACTGGGACTTTTTGACACTTCTCTTTCCCGCACTATTGGGATGGCGCCAAAGGGGACAGAAAACAAATGAAAAAGATGTAAAATTTCGCACCAACTTTACTCGAACTACCGTAAAAACGAACTCCGGTTCAGAAAAAAAGCAATTCGACTAAGAACCTTTTCCCCCGATTGGTTCCTCAACATAAAGAGGGTCAAAGCTGCTTTTTTTTGTTTTTTTAAAGGGATGGAAATGATCAAAAAAAAGGGCGAAATGCCCGTTTTGAAGCCACAGGAGCAAAAGGAGACAGACTTCGTCAAGATAGTTGTGTTTACAGGGGGTCCAGGCAGGCAGGACTTTTTACCATTTTCAACAAACACAGGGGTTTTGGACAAGTCAGGTAAGAAAAGAAAAAAACCATCCATTTAAAAAAGGCAAACCCTTATCACAAAGGAGGGAAAATTTTAAGGGGGTTTTGATAACAAAAAGGTAAGTCCCTCCTCAATGATTAAAAGCTTCAGCCATTTTTTTTAAGCTTTTGCCATATTGTTTTTTTTTTTCAGCTTACTAACAGCCCGAGAGAAGAGACACGTTCTTTGACAAACATTAAATTTTTTGGTCTTCATGGTCAAGGCCCAAATTTCCGAAGAAATTACTTCCCCGGTCAAATTTGGGGGAAACAACAGGAGTTTTTTGTTGTAACCCAAAGGGAAATACAATTTGTTTGAAGGACTAATTTTTTTTTTGGAAAAAAGCTACGGGGAAACTTTTCCAAGCTTTTTGCTTAAAAGGGTTTTCTCGCAAAAAATTTTGGGGTTTTTAAATTAAAAAAATCTTTTAAAAAAAAACCCCTTTGCAATAAAATTTCATTACAAATGCAAAATTTGACTACCCGTTCAAGGGGTGCATCATTCTCAAATTTCATAGCACCACCTGTTTTTATCCCTTTTCTACGGCTGTCAGGTCGAATACCATCACCTTTTAAGACAGGTCAGCAAAGCCCCTCCCGCAAGAAGCTCTTATTAGGGAGGGGGAGGGAGACTGCTTCAGTCCGTGCTGCCTGGGGTTAACCCTGTTCGCCTGCTTTCCCCTGCCCTACACAATTGAGCAGAATTAGGGTGAACAATAATTGGGCGCATGACCCTGTTGTTACTAAAATCATAGTCTGGAGCTGTAACATAATAATACTAACAATTTTTAACATTTAGCTGTGCTTTTTAAAGGGAACACCCCCCGAGTAAAAACTTGCAGCTTCCCTGCCTCTGTTCTGAAGGTTTTTTTGTTTTGCGAGATTGGAAATGAAACTAAGCAGAGGGGATAAAGGAACCTTGCAGCCCCCTCTGTTCTGCTATTGAATCAAAGACCTCCTAGGGAGCACAACAGGGTTAACTCTGGCAGCAATCCCCCTGCCCCCCCCCCTGTAAGAACGGATGTGCCTGTGTGCTGAGGGGAGGGGGGAAGAGGCAGAGAAGCTAGCACGCCCCTCAATTCAACTCCCATTCACAGACAGAGGCTGAAAGCTATTAATGAGACAACTCCTTTAAAGCTGTGTTTGTTTTGCTTCAATAAAGCAGCATTCTGGTTCAGCCTCTCTCAGGTTCTGTAAAAGTTACTCTGACTCTGAGCCCCAGATATAACAAGCAATTTGGCTATACTACAGAATTACCTTTAAGGGCAGTTGGCCCTAGAAGAACAACACTCAAATCATTACAAAAAATATCCATACACTGTGATTAGAAGTAGATGGTAGTATTGCAATACAGAATTTCAAGTGAATACGAAGCGGAAGAAAATGGTATTTAACATGATGTTCATCATTATAGCAGACCACCTTGGACTGTGGACGGCACATGCCTCCGCTGCTGTGCTCGCTGTGGCTTCCTCTTCGGGTGTGGTGGCGGCCAGTGTACCTGCTACCGAATCCTCTGTTGCTGTCACTGCAGCGGCTTCCTTGGCAGGTTAAACCCACCTGTCCTCATTCCTGCTCTGGTCCACAATCTGGCAAGCACCCATTCTCTCTGGCTTCCTGTGCGTGCACACGCGCCCCCTAGAGTGCCCGCACAGCAGTTCTTGGTAATTTAAAGGGACGGTACCCAATTACCTGTCCAATGACATGTGACCTCCTGTGATATAAGGAACTTCCTGCTTCTGCTCCAGCATCAATTCATGGGTGTTCTTCTGTAATCCTGACCCCTATTTTTTGTACTAGTTGCTGTTACCTGTGTTAACCCTGAGTTAATCCTGCATTAACCAAGCTACTCTACTGATGTTTCTGCCGCTGTACAAATCTATACCTACAATACCACTGCTTTTATTTACTGTTGTACCAGTTCATTACCTGCCTGCGACTCTGTCACCTGCCTACGGCTATACCTGCCTGTGATCCGTCACCTCTGCCTGTACCAGGTATCCTCCGTCTTGCACTTCGGCTGCCACCGTGAGTAGCCACGCCAGGGACAGCAACCTTGGGGTTCCCCGCAACTAAGTCTGTCTGGCTTTACGGCGTGCTCCGGTGAAGACCAGGGGCCCCTTAGACTTCACTCCCTGGTGTGATCTCTACTTTTACCATCTATCCTTACGGTGGCCCAGAGGTTCCACAATACAAGGCTACGGTTGTTACAGTATGCACTGACCCGTTACATCCGTTACAGTACGTACTGACCCTCCTACAACCATGACAGAACAAACTGACCTGCTCTAACAGTGACAATTACTGAACAATTAAGGTTTGTTACATCATTATATGACAACAAAGTAATAGATGATAAAGAGAGACGCTTGATTCTTCACTCTTAATTAATGTCTCTCCTGTTATATCAACCTTCTATCATCTTCCAAAAATACCAGTTACTGGTAAATCTGCCTGAAGACTCAGGGATAAATTCAGCCTTTAGTAACCTATCACATCTGATTGATCTTTATTTGCAGGGTTATGTAGTCCGTTTGAAAATTATGTGCAGGATTCAGATTCTGTGATATCATCACTTTACAGTGGATAGAAAAAATTTTTACTTTTATTTGTATTCCAACATAAAACATGAAAAAGGGATCGCTACTACATCATTTAACTTCAGAATATTCCTTTATAAGTCCTTTGCCAAAAAATTTTGTATTAAATGGTCGATTCTTAGAAACAATAGTTTTTTTTTTTATAAAAGTGGTTTTTTATATTCTATTAGCAACAATTACCAAAAATGGAAGCAAAATATTCCTTTCAAGCAAATGAGGTATATCAAATATTTTGAGTGCCTAAAAGTTCATATTTGCAGACTTGGGGGTTCAGTTATTGCATAACTCACTGTTACCAAATCTACCATAGAAAGAAATCTATTTCAAATAGTGGTTGCTTGGTGAAAATTATTTTGAGTGACCAAAAGTTAATTTTTGCTGTTTTGGGGGATCAGTTATTGCACAACACACCATTACCAAATCTCCTATAGAAACAAATCTATTTCAAATTATTTTGAGTGTCCAAAAGTTCATTTTTGCAGTTTTGGGGGTTCAGTTATTGCATAACACACCGTTACCAAATCTCCTATAGAAAGAAATCTATTTCAAATAGTGGTTGCTTGGTGAAAATTATTCTGATTGAAGAAAACTTCATTTTTGCAGTTTTGGGGGTTCAGTTATTGCATAATACACCGTTACCAAATATCCTATAGAAAGAAATTTATTTGAAATACTGGTTGCTTGGTGAAAATTATTTTGAGTGCCCAACAGTTCATCTTTGCAGATATGGGGGTTCAGTTATTGCATAACAAACCGTTACCAAATCTCCTATAAAAAGAAATCTATTTTAAATAGTGGTTGCTTGTGGGAATTATTTTGAGCGCCCAAAAGTTCATTTTTGTAGATTTGGAGGTTCAGTTATTGCATAACACACTGTTACCAAATCTTCTATAGAAATAAATCTATTTCAAGTAGTGGTTGCTTAGCGAAAATTATTTTGAGTGCTCAAAAGTTCATTTTTGCAGATTTGGGGGTTCAGCTATTGCATAGCACACTGTTAGCAAATCTCCTATAGAAAGAAATTTATTTGAAATTCTGGTTGCTTGGTGAAAATTATTTTGAGTGCCCAAAAGTTAATTTTTGCAATTTTGGGGGTTAAGTTATTGTATAACAAACCATTACCAAATCTACTATAGAAAGAAATCTATTTCAAGTAGTGGCTGCTTAGTGAAAATTATTCTGATTGAAGAAAAGTTAACTTTTTCCGTTTTGGGGGTTCAGTTATTGCATCAGACACTGTTACCAAATCTTCTATAGAAAGAAATCTATTTCAAATAGTGGTAGCTTAGTAAAAATTATTTTGAGTGCCCAAAAGTTCATTTTTGCAATTTTGGGGGTTCAGTTATTGCATAACAAACCGTTACCAAATCTCCTATAGAAAGAAATTTTTTTGAAATACTGGTTGCTTGGTGAAAATTATTTTGAGTGCCCAAAAGTTCATATTTGCAGATTTGGCGGTTCAGTTTTTGCATAACACATTGTTACCAAATCTTCAATAGAAATAAATCTATTTCAAATAGTGATGAAACAGAAAAATGCAGGCTCACCTTTGGCAATGTCCTGAAATCTGATCCCCTTGCTATGCTGTGACTTTCCTCCGGACCAAACCGCCGGCTTCGCGGTAATGCAATGCAAAAAACAGGATATCCGGTGACGTGACTCAGAGAGATTCCGGCGCTAAAGAATCCATGGTCCGTGAGTACTGGTAACAAGCAAGTCTTTATTTCCGGATAAAATGCATACTGACACGAAGCAACAGACCCCCCGCAATGGCAAGAAACAGACGCGCTTCGAGTTGAAAAACTCTTGATCACTGTTAGGTGTTTGCAGATTGGGGCCATCTTTAAAAACCAATTAAAACCAATAGCCATAAAGGAAAAAGGTCACATGATCCACGGTGGGAAATACGGAACAATATATGCTGCTAATGTGGGTATATAGATTGTGTATTATATTTACTAGTGCATATGGAGCAAGGCATATTACTGCTACAAGTATGGAGTGTCACTATAATTTTACCTCCAAATAACACATAATTGCACCAGCCCAAATCATTAATACATGTAAAGCATGTCCGTACGGTAATTCAGACCCTCCGGTCTTCTAGTTCCCAACCTAAAGATCCATTGTGCTTCCCTTTGCCTTAACACCTTAGTCCAGTTACCCCCTCTGTATGGGCGCTGTACATATTCAATTACATAAAACTTAAAACCTGTAATGTCCCCCTGGTGGCATTCCACAAAGTGTCTTGCCGCTCCAGACATTTGAGACTGTTGTTTGTGTATATTAGTGACATGTTCTTTTATACGTGTTTTTACCTTCCTAATCGTACTCCCCTCATATTTCTTGTTACATTGTGCACACTCTATAATATAAATACAGTGGTGACTATCACAATTAACAAATTGGCCTATAGTGTATTTTTGTTGTTTGCCATTGTCCTCAAATTCCACAGTTTTTATAGCTAGGTCGCATACTCCACAACGGGAACCTCCACACTTGAAGAATCCCTTTTGAGATAACCACATTTTTCCCTTATTTGTATTTTGACTTATATGTACGCTAGGGGAGATGACATTATCTAAGGTTTGACCTCTTTTTGATATTATGCGCACCCCGTTGTCCAAAATTGCAGAGAGAATCTCATCTTGTTTTAAAATGCTCAGATTCTTTTTAAAAATAGACACGTATAAAAGAACATGTCACTAATATACACAAACAACAGTCTCAAATGTCAGGAGCGGCAAGACACTTTGTGGAATGCCACCAGGGGGACATTACAGGTTTTAAGTTTTATGTAATTGAATATGTACAGTGCCCATACAGAGGGGGTAACTGGACTAAGGTGTTAAGGCAAAGGGAAGCACAATGGATTTTTAGGTTGGGAACTAGAAGACCGGAGGGTCTGAATTACCGTACGGACATGCTTTACATATATTAATTATTTGGGCTGTGCAATTATGTGTTATTTGGAGGTAAAATTATAGTGACACTCCATACTTGTAGCAGTAATATGCCTTGCTCCATATGCACTAGTAAATATAATTCACAATCTATATACCCACATTAGCATATATTGTCCCGCATTTCCCACCTTGGATCATGTGACCTTTTTCCTTTATGGCTATTGGTTTTAATTGGTTTTTAAAGATGGCCCCAATCTGCAAACACCTAACAGTGATCAAGAGTTTTTCAACTCGAAGCGCGTCTGTTTCTTGCCATTGCGGGGGGTCTGTTGCTTCGTGTCAGTATGCATTTTATCCGGAAATAAAGACTTGCTTGTTACCAGTACTCACGGACCATGGATTCTTTAGCGGCGGAGTCTCTCTGAGTCACGTCACCGGATATCCTGTTTTTTGTATTTCAAATAGTGGTTGCTTGGTGAAAATTATTTTGAGTGCCCAAAAGTTAATTTTTGCAGTTTTGGGGGTTCAGTTATTGCATAACGCACCGTTAACAAATCTCCTATAGATAGAAATCTATTTCAAATAGTGGTTGCTTGGTGAAAATTATTGTGAGTGGAGAAAAGTAAATTTTTTGCAGAGCTATAATATTTAGGTTTTGAACATAGAGAGAACTAGAGGTGGTAAGTGAGCAAGGAAGGGCATAGGATGTGGAGCTAGAAGTACAAGACAAGGCTCTCCTTCCAGTACTCCAGACAACACACAAGCGAGCACATCGTCAGTCACAGGTCCGTCAGGCCTGTCATCCCTTGGTCGGTTCCCTGTGAGTCTCATTAGTGAAGAGCATCGCCAATCTGTTCTTCAGTGGTTAACAGACCCTGCATCCAGCGGTTTTAGCTCCTCTTCATCTTAGTCAAGGCCACAAATGTCGTCATCATCATCAGTCCAACCTGAATCAAACACTGGTCGAATGTCACAACCCAATATACAGACCACTCCAGATAATCCATTTTCTGAAGAGCTATTTGATGACACAACTTGATTGGGGTCAGAAGGCATTTCAAAAGATCAAGAGGGCAAAGAGGATGATTTTGTCTGCTTTGACGCCCAATCGCTGATGCTCTCAGAGGAGGAGAAGGAAGCTGGTCCGTCGACAGAAATACAGTGGCCTGCAATGCCTCGCAGTGCCTGTGGCTTCTAGCCTGCAGCTTGACGATGTAGACTGTGTGGAAGAGGAAGTCTTGATGATGATGTGATGATGATGACATTGCAGATCCAACGTGGTGTGTTGAGCAGCAGCTGGCGAGCGCATCATCAGTAGAGGAGGAGGATGATGGGGTAGTGTCAGTGTGGGTCCGGCCTCAGAAAGGTAGAGGACGGTCACACAAATCCGCTGACATTACTCCGTTATCTTTGGTCAGTGGTGGCAGGGAGAACACCGGTACTTGGTTTTCACAAAGAGGTCCAGGACCTGTGAAGCCTGGGCATTTTTCGATCAAACCTCAGATTTGCTGACTGACGTCATATGCCAGATTTGCCTTCAATGCGTCAGTAGAGGAAAGAATGAAAAGAGTTTAGGCACCACGAGCATGAACTGGCACATGCATGTAAAGCATGAATTGCTGTGGAAGAGTTACATGGTTACATAGTTTGTAAGGCCGAAAAAAGACAGACGTCCATCCAGTTCAGCCTATTTTGCTAAAGTGTTGATCCAGAGAAAAAAAACATGAGGTAGAAGCCAATTGTTCTCATTTTAGGGAAAAAATTCCTTCCTGACTCCAATCTGGCAATCAGAATACATCCCTGAATCAACGCCCCCTTCTCCAGAATCCTACTCACTATAACTTGTTATATTATTACGCTCCAGAAATGCATCCAGACCCATTTTGAACTCTGTTATCGAATTCACCATGCCAATTTCCTCTGATAGAGACTTCCACAGTCTCACTGCTCTAACAGTAAAGAATCCCTTTCTATGTTTATGTAGAAACTTTCTTTCCTCCAGACGTAGAGAATGCCTCCTTGTTCTGGATAGAGCCCTGGGTATAAATAAATCTTGAGAGAGAGCTCTATATTGACCTTTAATATATTTAAACATATTTATTATGTCCCCCCCAAAGCCTTCTTTTCTCTAAACTAAATAATCTTGATAATCTTTCTGGGTATTGCAGTCAACCCAGTCCTTTTATTATTTTTGCCCACCCTTGTACCTGTTCAAGCTCTACAATGTCTTTCTTGTGATCTGGTGCCCAAAACACAATATTCCATGTGTGGTCTAACCAGTGACTTGTATAGTGGCAGAATAATGTTCTCATCATGTGCATCTATGCCCCTGTTTATACACCCCATAATACTATTTGCCTTGGCAGCTGCTGCCTGACACTGGCTGCTACAGTTAAGTTTACTGTCCACCAGGATTCCCAAATCCTTCTCCATGTCACTTTTACCCAGCGTTTTTCCGTTGAACATGTAATCATGTAATCTGTGTTAAACCATATCTGCCACTTCTCTGCACGGGCCTCCAACTTATCCAGATCCCTTATAGAGTCACTTGGAGGAAAAAGCCCACACAGGTCTGGGGCTTCCAACCACCATGACATCCTATGCCTCCTCCTCCTCAGCCACTTCCAAGCCCAAGCAGTCCTCTGCTGCCAATGTGCTGGAGCAACAAGAGCAAGCATCATCACCAGTCCCAGATACTATCGGCCAATTCCGACCAGCAACACAGCCTACACCGTCCCCTTCCACCAGTGTGACCTGCACGCCATACAGCAGCCATTCCATCCGCCAGCCTTTTGTGTACCAGTTGTGAGAGCATAAGAAACGCTTTCACCCCATTCACCTCAACCATCCTAAAGCCAAAAGCCTGAATGTCGGCATTGCCATGCTGTTTGCCTTGGAAATGTTGCCTAACCTCCTGGTGAACACAGATGGGTTCCACCACGTTCTGGCCCTGGCATGCCCCCAATGTCAGATGCTGAGCAGGCATTTCTTCGCCAGAAAAGCTGTCCCTGCCCTGGCCCGCCACGTTGCAGAAAAGATCTCCACTGCATTGGCTGTATCTGTGTCCATCTCACTACAGAGACATGGACTAGTAAGCACGGTCAAGGGCGTTACATATCACTGACTACTCACTGGGTGAGTTTGGTGGATGACAGTGCATCTGGTGATGTGTCTCGGCCGACACGCTTCCACACTGCTGGGATGGTGCAGAGTCCAGATCCCCAACCTTGACGGGTAGCGAGTCATGAGCGATCAGTAAAAAAATCTAGATGGAGTCGATTGCCGATTTTAAAGAATATCGTGCCGATTTCTGATCTCGATCAATCGCCGATTCCCATGAAAGTCAATTGAAGAAGCGGATCAGGTTAATTTTTCTACCAAAACAGGTGAGGAGAAGCTGGAATTACCATCCAAAACAGTAAACTGGATACGTGGTACAACTTAGTGAAGACAATTTGGCTCTAAGAGTCACAGAAAAAAATTCACAGGCTAAAATAATTCATTCTTTTCAATGGCTAACTGAAAAGATGAGGACAGCGTAGCCACAGCAGGTACAGCGGTAGCAGCTGCTACGGGGCCCCTTTGACACATAAGAAGACTCTGTTATTGGAAATGGCACATGGTAACTGGCAGGAGCCCCCTATCACTTTTTGCACCAGGGCCCAAGAACATGTCATATATGTGGTGGCAGCAAGAATATCCCAACTCGGAACACAGAGGTTCAGCTGGCAGGGTCGTAGTTATAGGGGGTACAGTGGTAGCCAGGGCTATTAACTGTTTCAGAGTCCCATGCAGCTGAATCAAATGGGGCTCCCACCCAATACTAGTTCCTACTTTTAACATATCACTAAGCCCCATTTTGATTAGGACCCCTGACAGGAGTACTGCCCTGTTGGCACTCCTGGCACCCATTTTACAGTAGCCTGACCCCAAAACAACCAAAAATGACCTTATGAACACTTAGAGTAAAATTTGCAAGAAGAAATGAGTATTTGAAATAAGATTTTTTCAATAGCACCTTTACTAACGGTGTCTTTTACAGTGGCCTGACCCCAAAACCAGCAAAAATAACCTTTTGGACACTCACAATAAAATTAGCATGAAGAAATTAGTTTTTTTAAACAAGATTTTTGTGAATAGGACATTGACTCTCGTTCTTTTTTACAGCAGCATGACCAGAAAACCAGCAAAAATGACCCCTCCGAAACTCAATAACATTTTCAAGAAGAAATGAGTCTTTGAAACAAGAATTTTTTTAATAGGACATTGACTATCGCTGTCTTTTACAGCAGCATGACCCCAAAACCAACAAAACAGTGTTCTTAAATGCCTATACTTTACAACTGGCAAATAGAATTTTTTTAATGGAATATCTATGAAAAGTGGTCTTATGGAAGAACTTTAACACCAAATCAACAGTGTTCTTGCTTCAATCCTTATACTTTGCAACTGGCAACTAGGATTAGAAATATAATTTTTTCTATGGAATATCTATGAAAGATGGTCTTATGGAAGAACTCTAACATCAAATCAACAGTGTTCTTGCTTCAATCCTTATAATTTGCAACTGGCAACGAGGATTAAAAATAGAATTTTTTCTTTGGAATATCTGTGAAATGGGGTGTTATAGAAGAAAGGTGTGTTGTACACGGGCTGTCCTCCCAATTCTGCAGCAATTGAATTTTGGGCACGGAATGATATTTTCTGCAAGAAACCAGTATATCACAGTGATTTCTTTTGAGGGATTTCCATAACATTGTCTTCTGTACAAGCTGCCCCTTACCCCCCAAAACTGCAGCAAGAAAGTTTAGGGCAATGCAAAGAAGCAGTCAGCAGCAATATCAAAATCTCTGACTACTACTGTCTAGGATTCCCTACATTTGCTGTACCCCAACCCTAATTAATCTATCTAGTAACTTCTCCTTTGTGAAATCACTGGGAAATGGTGTGTCTGCCTGCTTTGTAAAAAGCAGAGCAAAGAGAGTAATGTGTTCAATTCACAGTCTGTAATTGTAATGGCGTTCAGCAGGAAATACAGTTGCATAGATAAAACAGGGTCATGTGATTTTAGCAGCCAATGAGATCCCTATATCCCCCAATGGAGACGTTCTTGACCCCCCTCTGTGCTCTGCACCTATTGGCTGGCCACCAAAAACACAGGAAGCAGCGAAAATGGATTATCAATCTCGAGGCCGTTCTCAAATTAATTTGTCTTGGAGACCGTCAACACACAGGTCAAGTGGCTGGGTGCTCAGAACCTGGCGCTAGGCAAGGTGGTGTGCGACAACGGGAGAAATCTCCTTGCTGCCCTCAGGATCGGTAGACTTACACACATCCCTTGCCTGGCACCCGTCATGAACCTGGTTGTGTAGAAATTTCTCAAGCGCTGCCCGGGTATGGACTGTCTTCTGAGGAATGCTCGAGGTCTTAGCTCACACTTCCGGCATTCGCAACCTGCTTCGGCACGACTGTCAGTGTTGCAGCGTGATCTGGGCCTCCCCGTCCATCGTCTGATATGTGACACGCTGGAATTCCACCCTCCATATGCTCCAGCGATTGTGGCAGCATCATAATGCCATTATGTAGTATGAAACGTCGCATGGCCTGACTAGCAGTGGTGCGGACATTGGGGTGTTGATCCATAGAGAGTGGAGACAGGTGGAAGGGTGGCTATATGTGGTCATGATGTGAAAGTATTTTTCAGCCACTATTTGTCGATGACATGTTGTGATGTCATTCAGTTACTAAGTGGTTTTGATATGGTCACAATGGGGTAGTATTGGTTTATTAGTGGAAATATTGGAAATATTGGCCTTGGGATTTTGTTTTTGTATAGCGGTGCTATTTGGTAAATGTATAACTATTATTTAGTAGTTTTATGCATGCCCCGTAGCTAGACTATAAAGGCCATCCCTCCGTCTTCAATGTCTCATGACGCTGCTATGGTGCCACGTCTCTGTGCCTCTGCGGCTGCAGGAGGTTCACCGACCTTCTCGGGGGAGCAGGTGGTCTCCCCTATTTGCAGGAGTCTCTGCAAAACCTGGGAGAGTTGGTAAGTATGAAATTGTTTTGCTATCTGAAGTTTTGTACCATTTTGTTTCCAATAAAAGGCAAGAAGGAACTATGCTTAAAACCACAAAGCCTGTCTGTGTCTCTGAAACTTGACTTTACTCTGACCACCAGGCTGAATATATATTTGTTTATGCTCATATAAATGTATATATAAATGTATATATAGTCCACGGAAAGCCAACGGCACTTCCTCCAATGAGAATATTCAGCGGGGTGCCAGCAAAAATAGAGCTCCTGGCAGGGAGCTCAACATTAGATAAATGTAGAAAAAATTGCGGCACTCAAGGTAATATATCCAAAGTGAAAAAAGTGAATTTATCCCCACATAATCAAACATGACGTTTCGGCTCTCTCACAGAGAGAGCCAAAACGTCGTGTTTGATTATGTGGGAATAAATTAACTTTTTTCACTTTGGATATATTAACTTGAATGCTGCAATTTTTTCTAAATGTATATATATATAAATGTATATGTATATATATATGTATATATATATAAATGTATATGTATATATGTATATATAAATGTATATATATATATGTATATATATATATATATGTATACATATATATATATACAGACCTGATTATTTGGTATGGTAAGATTTATTTGCAATTACAGAGGTCAGACGTTTACTGTAGTTATTGAACAAGTTTGCACACACTGCAGCAAGGATTTGGGCCCAATCCTCTACATAGATCTTCTCTAGATCATTCAGGTTTCAGGGCTGTCGCTGGGCTACATTGAGTTTCAGTTTTCTCCAAAGATTTTTGATATTGCTAGGCCACCCTAGGACCTTGAAATGCTTCTTACAGAGCCACTCCTTAATTGCCCTGGCTGTGTGTTTCAGGTCACTGTCTTGATGGAAGACCCAGTTACAACCCACCCTCAATGCTCTTAATGAGAGAAGGTTTTTAGCCCAAATCTTGTGATACATGGTCACATCCATTCTCCCTTCTAAATGGTGCAGTTGTCTTGCCCCTTTGCAGAAAAGCACCATCAAAGTATGATGTTTCCAGGTTCTCTCGTGTTTTTCTGGATTGATTCCTGACCTTTTTTCTAAATCATCCTTGCCCCATGGCAAAATCTTTCATGGAGCCCCAGACAGCGGAAGATTGACAATCATCTTGTGTTTCTTACATATTCTAATAATTGCGCCAACAGTTGTTGCCTTCTCACCAAGCTACATACCTATCTTCCTGTAGCCCATCCCAGCCTTGTGCAGGTCTACAATTTTGTCCCTGGTGTCCTTAGACAGTTCTTTGGTCTTAGCCATGGTGGAGAGGTTGGAGTGTGATTGATTGAGTGTGTGGACCAGTGTCTTTTATACAGGTAACAAATTCAAACAGGTGCAATTAATACAGGTAGTAAGTGCAAAGTAGGAGGGCTTCTTAGGGTCTGTGAGACCCAGAATTCTTGTTGGTTGGTATGTGATCAAATACTTATTTCATGCAATAAAATGCAAATTAATTATTTAAAAATCACACAATGTGATTTCTGGATTTTATTTTAGATTCTGTAATCACAGCAGGATATAAAGGGCTAATTGAAATAGGTTATGTTATGCACTGTATACATATAATTATACAACACATATTTAATTCAAGGGCCATGGTCTCAATATACTGATATATTTAAAATAGCAGTTCTCTGAATATATGATTCATATTATAGGTGGTTATAGTAAGGTGGCTATAGGCTATAATAAGGGGCTGTGGGTTTAACATACAGTTTCTCACAAAGGTGAATACACTCCTCACATATTTGTAAATATTGTATTATATCTTTTCATGAGACAACACTGAAGATGACATTTTGATACAATGTAAAGTAGTCAGTGTACAGCTTGTATAACAGTGTAAATTTTGCCCTCAAAATAACTCAGCACATAGCCATTAATGTCTATGTCTATTCACTGGCAATAAAAGTGAGTACACCTCTAAGTGAAAATGGACAGCCATTTTCCCTCCATGGTGTCATGTGACTTGTTAGTGTTACGAGGTCTCAGGTGTAAATGGGGGGCAGGTGTGTTAAATTTGGTGTTATCACTCTCACACTCTCTCATACTGGTCACTAGAAGTTTAACATGGCACCTCATGGCAAAGAACTGAATGAGGATCTGAAAAAAAAAAACTGTTCCTCCACATGAAGATGGCATGGCTATAGGAAGATTGCTAACACCCTGAAACTGAGCTGCAGCACAGTGGCCGAGACCATACAGTGGTTTAACAAAACAGGTTCCACTCAGAACATGACTCGCCATGGTCTATCAAAGAAATTTAATGCATGTGCTCAGCGGAATATCCAGAGATTGTAATTTTAAAATAGATAAAATGCTTTTGTCGGACTGGGGGTTTGGGTCCACGGGGGAAATGATCTCGTGGCCCATCCTACTGTGCATTAAAATATTACCGGCCTCTCAGACATAAATGCGCCCATTTTACCACATAATACAGTGTGCAAAACAGAACTGTATTGTGTAGTACAATGTAGTTACACATTTGTCAGTCTAACATATCAAAGAAACAGGGCTAATAGCCCCATCCATATCCCCCACCACCCACATACAATATCCCCCTCCACCCCACATACAATATCCCCTCCCACATTTCCCTTGGTCACCACCCCCACCACCTTATAAAATAAACACCAGCAAGAAAGTAAAAGTGTGACTCCTATCACAGGGTCAGGTGTTTCCCTCACTCTTACCATCAGGGACACCTGTGCGCTGCCACTATTCCAGCGCCATTTTTACTTACAACATATAGTGACCACATAGCGGTCAGACAACAGTTCAGGTATAACCTACAACACTGCCATATGGAGACCACAGAGGTCAGACACCAGCTCAGGTATAACCTACAACACCGCCATATAGAGACCACATAGAGGTCAGACACCAGCTCAGGTATAACCTACAACACCAACATATAGAGACCACATAGTGCAGACACCAGCTCAGGTATAACAACACCACCCGCCATATAGAGACCACATAGTGGTCAGACACCAGTTTCAGGTAAAACCTACAACACCGCCATATAGAGACCACATAGTGGCCCAGACACCACTCAGGTATAACCTACAACACCGCCATATAGAGACCACATAGAGGTCAGACACCAGCTCATGTATAACCTACAACCACCGCCATTTTAGAGACCACATAGAGGCCCAGACACCAGCTCATGTATAACCTACAACACTGCCATATGGAGACCACAGAGGTCAGACACCAGCTCAGGTAAAAACCTCCCAACACCGCCATATAGAGACCACATAGAGGTCAGCAGGGCTGCCAATAGAAATTTTGGTGCCTGGGCCCCCTTCCCATGTCCCGCCCAAAACACGCCCCTTCCCAGGCACCACCCTAAACATGCCCCTCCCAGACAACGCCCATTATTTGCTGTAGCCCCGCCCCATTTTCACGTCCTTATTAGCATTTCCTAGTTTTGGAAAATTTTAACTTGTTTTGGCCAAAAATTTTGAAGCCTGCCACCACGCCAAGGTAGACTCTTTTGGCAGAGCCCTACTCTACCTAAACTTTCTAAACATTTTATAATTTAGCAAATTTTAAAAGACCAGAATGCTACATATCCATAAATTAAAGGTAAATAGTATTCTATAACCTCAACACTACTATCTCTCAGTTTTGTGCATAGAGGTATTCCAAGATTTAAAAAATAAGAAAAAACTGTCAAACGAAAAGCGTAACTCACCCCTATAGCTGCTTTTGCTGCAACACTACTGCTGATCCCCTCTAGTGTACCAGGAAAGACATAACGTACATAAGTTCACCTGACTGTGTCTATGGTAAACATGATCTGTAAACATGGATTTTTTTTGTTGAATCAATGGTGCCTTTAATGTACTTGGAAATGAAATTCTTTTTAAATTCTACAGGTTAAATCCGCATTCACCAATACCAAACAGAAAGGGTTTTTCCTGTTATGTTTGGTATCATAAAAAAATTCCAAACATTTACTATTTTTGAAATTTGTGCCATGGCGCCATTTTGTGCGGGCAATAACTTTTTTGAACTAACACCTACAGACCTGAGTGAGGGGCATTGTTTGTGGGCTGAATGCGTACGTGTTATGGCTACTAGTTCGGAATACATGCCCACTTTTTTGGTCAATTTGATTTAAATTTTTAGACGATGTAAAAATTACCCAAAAACTGCAATTTTGGTATTTTGGGAAAATTTTTTCTTCTACAGTGTTCCGGTTTTTGGTTATGTCTCCACTGCATCGGACAAAAAACGGCCAGAAAGTGGTCATTTTTTTTTTCCGATGCACGGCTGCGGTATTTGTCACGTTAGTCGTACAAAAACCGCGTGCTTTTTCGTTTTTTTTTGCAGTCACCCATAACAATGTATGGGAAGATGGCACGAAAACTAAAAGCGCCGGCGTATAATACAACATGTTGTATAAAACGCCGGCGCCGGAAAGACGAGCTGTGAGAAAAACAGCTCGTCTTTTCCTATTGCTGTCTATGGGGCTGCACAAACAATCGTATTTTCGGCGCGCTTTTAAAAAAAACTAAAAATTCCCACAGATACATTGTAAACCCATGCATTGGAGACATAGCCTATTGGATAATTGATGTTAAAATTTTAATAGATCAGACTTTTTCGGACAGAGCGACACCAAATATGGGGAATTATTTTATTTATCTTATTTGTAAAATGGCGAAAGGGGGTGATATCAATTTTTAAGGGTATGTTCACATGGCATCTTGCCTCCGTATGAACATCCGCTTTTCTGATGCATCACTGGGTCGGTCTGAACGGAGCGAGAGACGCATCTAACAATTAGCAGTGAGTTTATCACTGCGGCAACGAGGAACGGGCAGTGGCGTTCACATGAGACCCACCCTGTATTTTGTAGAACGTCTGTCGGCTCTGTCTTTCGGATGCGATCAAAGAATTGCATGCGACAGGCGCGATGCAAACACACAGCGGCGATCTCTCATGTGAACGCCGCTGTGTGTCTGTCATTGCCGGCAGTGATAAACTCACTGCTAATTGTTAGATGCGTCGCTGGGTCTGTTCTGATGGACCCAGAGACGCATCAGAAAAGCAGATGTTCACACGGACGCAAGATGCCATGTGAAGATACCCTAATACTTTTTTATTTTTTTTTAACACTTTTACATTTTTTTTACATTCACTTTGAGTCCACCTCGCAGGCATCCTCAAACTGCGGCCCTCCAGCTGTTGGGAAACTACAACTTCCATCATGCATTTGTAAAAATCTATAAACAGTGGGCATGATGGGAGTTGTAGTTTCCCAACAGCTGGAGGGCCGCAGTTTGAGGATGCCTGCGTGCGTGTGTGTGTGTGTGTTTGTGTGTGAGAGAGGGCCCACACACAGGGCCCGGGGGAGGAGGGGAATCTCTGTCACTCACAAACACCTACACGGCTAGGGGTGAGGAGGGGGCCTTCTCCAGCCCCCACACGGCCTGGGGATTAGAAGGGGGCCCTCTCCAGCCCCCACACGGCCAGGGTTGAGGAGGGGGCCTTCTCCAGCCCCCACATGGTCAGGGTTGAGGAGGGGGCCCTCTCCAGCCCCCACACGGCCAGGGTTGAGGAGGGGGCCCTCTCCAGCCCCCACATGGCCAGGGTTGAGGAGGGGGCCCTCTCCAGCCCCCACACGGCTGAGGGCCATGTGTGTGGGGGCTGGAGAGGGCCCCTCCCTCCCACCGGGCCGTGTGGGGGCTGGAGAGGGCCCCTCCCTCCCCCCGGGCCGTGTGGGGGCTGGAGAGGGCCCCCTTCTACCCTCCAGGCCATGAGGGGCTGGAAAGGGCCCCCTCCTCAACCCTGGCCGTGTGGGGGCTTGAGAGGGCCCCTCCTCCCCCCCGGGCCGTGTGGGGGCTGGAGAGGGCCCCCTTCTACCCCCCAGGCCGTGTGGGGGCTTGAGAGGGCCCCTTCCCCCCCCCCCCCGGGGTCGGGTGGGGGCTTGAGAGGGCCCTCCCACAAGCACAGTCAGGGGGCATTGTCTGGGAAGCTGGGGGCCCCCCACCCCACATGCACTCTGGGGGTGGGGGGCATCACCAATACAGCCAGTGGGGGGGGGGGAAGAGTGCCACAAATACAGCCCGGGGCGAGATGGCCCCCCACAGTAATGCACGGGCTAGTAGGTGGGCAAAGTTAGCAAAGGGGGGCCCCCCACAGTTATGGGTGGCGTGGGCGATGGGGGGCCCCCCTTTGCTAACTTTGCCCACACGGCCAGGGGGGGAGGAGGGGCCCTCTCAAGCCCCCACAAAGCAGGCGCAGGAGAGGAGGTCCCGGCTCCCGGCAGTGCCGGCACAGCTGCGCTCCAGGGATCTTGTACTTACAATCCTGCGTGCGCTGTAGCCGGAGCCGGGCCCTCCTCCTCTGTCTCTGTCTCCGTCGCTATGTGCCCAGCGGCGGGATGCGGAACAATTTGAATCCGTGAGGCTCCACCCCCCTAGGGGCGGGGCCTCACGGATTCAAATTATTCCGCATCCCGCCCACAGAGGAGGAGGGCCCGGCTCCGGAGTCCGGCTACAGCGCGCGCAGGCATGTAAGTACAAGATCCCTGGAGCGCAGCTGTGCCGGGAGCGCGGGCACCTCCCAGCACCGCTCCGCCCGGACGGCCTTACACTGCTATATTTAGCAGAAGGCGCCGTGGCGGAGGCGGAGCGGGCCCTGGAGGTGGAGCACGGGCCCCTCCTGGCGCCGCTGTCCCAGCGCCGACGCTCACCAGCCACCAACGGGCCCCGTGTAGAGCGCGGCGCTCAGCTGTGCCGCGCTCTACTGTTCTATGTGAGATAGGGCGGCCTGCTTGAAGCGGGCCCCCTTATCTCTCCGGGCCCCATACGGGAGTACCCCCCGTATGGCGGGCCTGGAGGTCAGACACCAGCTCAGGTATAACCTACAACACCGCCATATAGAGACCACATAGTGGTCAGACACCAGCTCAGGTATAACCTACAACACAGCCATATAGAGACCACATAGAGGTCAGATACTGGTCTGGTTTTAACCTACAACACCGCCATAATAGAGACCACATAGAGGTCAACACCAGCTCAGTTTATAACCTACAACATCGCCATATAAGAGACCACATAGAGGTCAGACACCACTCAGGTATAACCTTTCAACACCCCCATATAGAGACCACGTAGAGGTCAGACACCAGCTCAGGTATAACCTACAACACCACCATATAGAGACCACATAGAGGTCAGACACCAGCTCAGGTATAATCTACAACACCGCCATATAGAGACCACAGAGAGATCAGACAGCAGCTCAGGTATAACCTACAACACCTCCATATAGAGACCACATAGAGGTCAGACACCAGCTCAGGTATAATCTACAACACCACCATATAGAGAAACCCCATAGAGATCAGACACCACTCAGGTATAACCTACAACACCGCCATATAAAGACCACAATAGTGTCAGAAAACCAGCCAGGGAAAAATCTAACAACACTGCCAATAGAGACCACATAGAGGGCAGACACCAAACTCAGGTAAAAACTACACAACCCCCATATAGAGACCACATAGAGGGCAAAACACCAGCTCAGGTATAACCTACAACACCGCCATATAGAGACCACATAGAGGTCAGAAAACCTGCTAAGGTCACCATCACATTACAATATAAAAAATAACCCTTGATATCAGGGACTCACCAGAGACGTCTGAGTCGTTCTTAGTCCCTTTTCTTCTGCATCCGTTCCACACCGCCATGATGACTTGTCCCGGCCCCCAATCATCCCTGCAGAAATTACAAAAAAAAATATCTTTGAATCCTCAATTTTCCAGCATTTCTTTACCTATTCCCCACCTCTGTACAAACTACCAGGGGTGAGAGAGCGGGTACAAGCCTAGTATCCTAAGGGTTTGGAGGGTGGGGAGAGGGCCCCAGGGAACTAGATAGCCCTATTTAGGTAGGTAGACCCCCGCTGGATAAGTTGCTAAGGCCACCCCAGGTAGGTTGGGTGGGTACCTTTGCCACAGTGGGGAGGTAAATAGCCCCCAGGTAGATAAGCAGGCCCCAGTTAGGGAAGTTGATAGGCTACAGTTAGGTTGGGGGACCCCCGTAGTTAGGCTGTAGGGAGGTGTTGGTGAGTCCCCCAATTAGTTTTGGCTGTAGGAGGTGGTTTCCCCCAGTAAGGTAAGCTGTAGGTAGTTAGGGTCCCCTTTAAATAGGCTGCAAGCCCGTTGGGACCACCTTTAGGTACTATACAGGGAGTTAGGGGTCTCCTTTAGGTACTATACAGAACAGTTAGGGGTCTCCTTTAGGGAGTCTACAGGAGTTAGGGGCCTCCTTTAGGTAGAGTGCAGGAAGTCAGGGCCCCCCTTTAGCTACTGTGTAGGTAGTCAGAGGGCCCCCCTTTAAAGTTTAGGTACCGGGCCCCCCTTGTAGTCAGGGCCCTGTAGGTACCAAAAACCCCCTTGTAGTCAGGCCCCTGTAGGTAGCCAGAACCCCCCCGTGTAGGCAGGGCCCCCGGTAGGTACCCGAACCCCCCCTTGTAGTCAGGGCCCCCTGTAGGTAGCCAGAACCCCCTTGTAGTCAGGGCCCCCCTATAGGTAGGTGGGGCCCCTCATGGAGGTAGTCAGGGCCCCCTTAGATTGCCAGAGCTCACCTGTAGGTAGCCAGGGCCCCCCCTTGTAGTCAGGGCCCCCATGTAGGTAGCCAGGGCTCCCCATGTAGGTAGCCAGGGCCCCCCATGTAGGTAGCCAGGGCCCCCCATGTAGGTGGCCAGGGCCCCCTGTAGGTAGCCAGGGCCCCCCTAGTAGCCAGGGCCCCTCTAGTAGCCAGGCACCCCCTAGTAGCCAGGCCACCCCCCCCTTGTAGTCAGGGCCCCCCCTAGTAGTCAGAGCCCCCCCAGTACAGTGTCCCCCCCCAGTAGCCAATCTCCCCCCACCTAGTAGCCAGGGCCCCCCTTTATAGCCAGTGTCCCCATAGTAGCCAGAGCCCCCCTTAGCCAGTGTCCCTCTTAGCCAGCGTCCCCCCAGTAGCCAGGGCCCCCCTTAGCCAGTGTCCCCCTAGTAGCCAGAGCCCCCCTTAGCCAGTGTCCCCTAGTAGCCAGTGTCACCCCTTAGCCATGTCCCCCCCATAAATAGCCAGGGCCCCCCTTAGCCAGTGTCCCCCCCCAATAGTAGCCAGAGCCCCCCTTAGCCATGTCCCCCCCATAGTAGGCCAGAGCCCCCCTTAGCCATTGTCCCCCCATAGTAGCCAGAGCCCCCTTAGCCGTGTCCCCCCCATAGTAGCCAGGGCCCCCCCCCTTTGCCTGTGTCCCCCCCATAGTTGCCAGGGCCCCCCTTAGCCAGTGTCCCCCCCCCCCCATAGTTGCCAGAGCCCCCCTTAGCCAGTGTCCCCCCCCATAGTAGCCAGAGCCCCCCTTAGCCCTTTTTTCCACCCCCATAGTACCAGGGCCCCCCTTAGCCATTTTCCCCCCCCCATATTTGCCAGGCCCCCCCTTAGCCAGTGTCCCCCCCAATGTAGCCAGAGCCCCCCTTAGCCATTGTCCCCCCCCCCCCCATTGTAGCCAGAGCCCCCCTTAGCCAGTGTCCCCCCCCCATAGTAGCCAGGGCCCCCCTTAGCCAGTGTCCCCCCATAGTAGCCCGGGCCCCCCCATAATAGCCAGGGCTCCCATTAGCCAGTGTTCCCCCCATAGTAGCCAGGGCCCCCCTTAGCCAGTGTCCCCCTCATAGTAGCCAGGGCCCCCCTTAGCCAGTGTCCCCCCATAGTAGCCAGAGCCCCCCTGTAGGTAGTTTAAAAAAAAACAATCAATCACTTACCTTGCTCCCGCTCCGGCTCCCGCTCCTGGACAGTCCGGCCGCCTTTCCCTCTGCCGCCGGCTCCGTACTGCCGCCCTGCATAGGCGGCGCGGTGAATGATGTCACCCCCGCGCCCCTACGTCACAGTAGGGGTCGGCGCCCGGCAGCTGAAGGCCAAAAGCGTTTCAGCCTGCCGGGGAGATCAGCGGAGCGCAGCGCTAGTGGCGCTGTGCTCCGCTGACACCGCGTAGCCCCGGGAGCCGGGGAAATTAGTCCCCAACTCCCGGGCCGGTCTCTGAGCGCTCGGGATGCGGGTCCCGGGCGTTCAGTGACCGGATGCGCGGACGGGCCCCGGGGAGCGACGGCACTGCCTCCGGGGCCCCCAGCGGCTCGGGGCCCACCGGGGGATTCCCCGGTACCCCGGCGGCCCAGTCCGAGCCTGGATATATGAGTGCTGCCAGCTTTGTTGCAGAGATTAAAGGGATGGAAGGTCAGGCTGTCAGTGCTCAGACCATATGCCACACAATACATCAACTTGAGTTGCATGGCTGTCATCCTAGAAAGAGGCCTTTTCTAAAGGTGATGCGCAAGAAAGCCCACAAACAGTTTGCTGAAGACAAGCAGACTACGGACATGGATTACTGGAACCATGCCGTGTGCTCTGATGAAACCAAAATAAATGTATTTGGTTCAGGTGGTGGTCAAACGTGTGGTGGCAATCAACGGAGTAAAGACAATTCCCTCTCTACTATTAACACTGGAGGTAAGTGTAGCCTAGGCGCCAATAAACTTGAAAAAAGACAATAAAGAATAATTCTATCCTAGACCGGCACCTGAGATAAAAAATTAACTTTTATTTAAGGATTCTTTAAAAAACTTATTATTTCTAATTATATACGAACCGCTCGCACTAGCCTCCTATACCTAAGGGCAATCACTCTGAATAAATCTATGCATAAAGGGAAAGGTATAAATGCTGGGAATAAATTCCACAAGGAATTACAAAGGGTTCTAACCCTATAAAGCCCTACACAGGCTGTCAATTCCCTAGCCTAATTACGGGAAAATACGTCCTGATAAAGACGATCCCGTCAGGAACCTACCCCTACAAACATACGCCCTATAATGCCCTAGCATGTCAAAGCATTATACAGTGGAATAAACATCTTACTTCAAGCAAAAGGTCCCAACATGTTTTCGGTGCCTACCCGGACCACTTCAGGGGACAAAGATTGGTAGGCTAGAAAAAGAAGCAAGACAACCAAAATAATAGTGATCAATATTAATGTTTCCCAAAAAAAATGTGTTCACAAACATGATTAATCATAAAACACTCAAAAAACAAAACCCAAGAAAAAAGCTTACCAGTAGTTTGATAGTATTCAAGGATGGTGACCAGGACTAGAGCATATGGCTCACCCGGGGTCCGGATACAGCTATGGTGTGCCGTATGTCATATGCTTTCCTAATTTTAAATTATATACAGATTGTGCTTGATCGCCCGCCCAATCAGGACGCTAATGTCTCGTTATTCCTGACACCAATAGTCCTTTCAGGCTGAGGCTTGAACCGCACAATGTAACATCCCCTATGTGTTGAAACGGAAGTGACGTACGCACTGTGCGAAACGAGGCTTGAGACGCATACTCAGAGAATAGATTTAGCGCATGACGCTCCTATTACGGAAGTGACGTAGCGGAGCGCTGAGGGACCCTACATAGTGAAAGATATGCCCTCAAATTTAGGATACCACCCGTCCGAGCCGCCCTGTACAGGTCAGGCGAAAACGGATGTTTCCCCATTAGGATTTTAAATATGTAAAGCTGTAATGTCGGAAGGTGTGTTAAATTTGGTGTTATCACTCTCACACTCTCTCATACTGGTCACTAGAAGTTTAACATGGCACCTCATGGCAAAAAACTGAATGAGGATCTGAAAAAAAAACTGTTCCTCCACATGAAGATGGCATGGCTATAGGAAGATTGCTAACACCCTGAAACTGAGCTGCAGCACAGTGGCCGAGACCATACAGTGGTTTAACAAAACAGGTTCCACTCAGAACATGACTCGCCATGGTCTATCAAAGAAATTTAATGCATGTGCTCAGCGGAATATCCAGAGATTGTAATTTTAAAATAGATATTTGAGTGCTGCCAGCTTTGTTGCAGAGATTAAAGGGATGGAGGGTCAGGCTGTCAGTGCTCAGACCATACGCCACACAATACATCAAATTGAGTTGCATGGCTATCATCCTAGAAGGCAGGGGCGTTGCTAGGGTCTTAAAACATTCGGGGCATGGGCCCTTTGTTAGCGGTGAGTGTAAGGAACAGCCGCTGTCCGCTACGCATAGAGTGGGCTCAGCGTGGGAGCCCGCTTTATACATCCTTCATGCCATTTAGATGTTCAGGCACATCCATATGCATGAAGGGGATAATTAAACCCCGCCGCTAGCTTCCAGCAGCAGAGACTCTGCTCTTGACTCCCTTGCTGATGGTATCCGACCACATACCCCATCCTCCCAGCCCACGGCCTACAGCATTGTCCCACTCCTTACTCCTGCTGGAATCAAAATATAGGTTGCACCCTCATTTTCTTCCCAAATTTGGGGACACAAAAGTGCCTCTTATAGTCTGAACAATACGGTATATGTGGTGATGTAGTTTAACTCCTAAATGACACAGCTGTTTTCCATTTTTTTTCTTTTTCATCTAAACTCTTTTTTTTTCATTTATGTTGATAGAGCCGTGTAAAGGCTTATTTTGTGCAGGATGAACAGACATTTTTACTGGTACCATTTTGGGCAATATATGTTTTTTGATCACCTTGTATTTCAAATTTTATGAGGCAAAGTGTATAAAAAATCCTGGTAGTGTTTTTTAATTTTTTTTTTTACAGCACTTACTGTGGGGCATAAACACGATTACAGCAATACCCAATTCATACCATTCTAATAGCCATAACTTTTTTCATTGGTACTGTACTGAGGCTCATGGGACTTTTTGATTGCTTTTTATTCAATTTCTTGTTCAGTGGGATGAACAAAAAATGTTTTTTTTTTTTAAAAAAAAAATTTTGTAGCAGTGTTCATGGAGGGGGTAAAATATAAGTTTTATAGCACTGGGTTGATACACACACGGTGATGCCAAATATGTGTCCTTTTTTTTTACAATTTTTCATTCACAAGCTTTTGTAATTGGGAATAGTTTATATGTTTGTTTTTTTTTTTTTGTTTTTTTTTTACACTTATTATTTGATTGAACACTTTAATTCATCAGACTGCAGATGGCCCCTACCCAGATGTTACACACAGGAACAGTTTATACACAAATGTAACACACAGGTAAATACTGGACATGTGTATATACTGTTCCTGTGTGTATATTACAGTATGTATATATATATATATATATACACACAACACCAATATATATATATATATATAATATATATATATATTTTATATATACACAACACACCCCATACACACACGTGTACTTCACACAGGCACAGTATATACATGTATAATACTTATCTGGGTGTTACATTTGAGTATATACTGTCCCTGTGTGAAGTACATGTGTGTGTATATCTATATCTATATATATATATATATATATATATATATATATATAGTGGTGTAGTGTGTATATAAATATATATACTGTAATATACACACAGGAACAGTATATACACATGTCCAGTATTTACCTATGTGTTACATTTGTGTATATACTGTCCGTGTGTATATTACAGTATATATACACTCACCGGCCACTTTATTAGGTACACCTGTCCACTGCTCGTTAACACTTAATTTCTAATCAGCCAATCACATGGCGGCAACTCAGTGCATTTAGGCATGTAGACATGGTCAAGACAATCTCCTGCAGTTCAAACCGAGCATCAGTATGGGGAAGAAAGGTGATTTGAGTGCCTTTGAACGTGGCATGGTTGTTGGTGCCAAAAGGGCTGGTCTGAGTATTTCAGAAACTGCTGATCTCCTGGGATTTTCACGCACAACCATCTCTAGGGTTTACAGAGAATGGTCCGAAAAAGAAAAAACATCCAGTGAGCGGCAGTCCTGTGGGCGGAAATGCTTTGTTGATGCCAGAGGTCAAAGGAGAATGGGCAGACTGGTTCGAGCTGATAGAAAGGCAACAGTGACTCAAATAGCCACCCGTTACAACCAAGGTAGGCAGAAGAGCATCTCTGAACGCACAGTACGGCGAACTTTGAGGCAGATGGGCTACAGCAGCAGAAGACCACACCGGGTGCCACTCCTTTCAGCTAAGAACAGGAAACTGAGGCCCCAAATTTGCCCAAGCTCATCGAAATTGGACAGTAGAAGATTGGAAAAAACGTTGCCTGGTCTGATGAGTCTCGATTTCTGCTGCGACATTCGGATGGTAGGGTCAGAATTTGGCGTCAACAACATGAAAGCATGGATCCATCCTGCCTTGTATCAACGGTTCAGGCTGGTGGTGGTGGTGTCATGGTGTGGGGAATATTTTCTTGGCACTCTTTGGGCCCCTTGGTACCAATTGAGCATCGTTGCAAACACCTTGTGGAATCTATGCCACGAAGAATTGAGGCAGTTCTGAAGGCAAAAGGGGGTCCAACCCGTTACTAGCATGGTGTACCTAATAAAGTGGCCGGTGAGTGTATTTATATACACACTACACCACTATATATATATATATATATATATATATATATATATATATATATATATATATATATATATATATACATACACACATACACACACGTGTACTTCACACAGGGACAGTATATACTCAAATATAACACCCAGATAAGTATTATACATGTATATACTGTACATGTGTGTGGTGTGTATATATATATATATATATATATATATATATATATAGTGGTGTGTATATAAATATATATATACTGTAATATACACACAGGAACAGTATATACACATGTCCAGTATTTACCTGTGTGTTACATTTGTGTATATACTGTCCCTATGTGTATGTATATACTAATATACTGTACCTCTGTGACACAGGTCCAGTATATGAGCATAGACATGTGAGGTGGGGGCATAGCGCTCCATCCTGCCTCAGGACATACCTTATGCAGGGTCACTGGGGTCTTAGAAGCTCCTGGGCTGTTTAGGCAGCTCTGGAAGACTTGAAGAAACCAGAAACTCGTTCTGGTTTCCATAGTGATGAGGCCGACGATCTGCTGCAGGAGCCGTCAGAAGCAGGCAGGGAACCTTGCTGTTGGTGCTGTAGCTCCGGGGGAGGGCTGTGCAGGGAGCACAGAAGAGGAGGGGCTGCACTCACTGCTCCCTGAGTGGTGAAGTTCTGGAGGTGGACGGAGCTTCTCACTGCAGTGAGCAGAGAGAGTTAGGAGACTATTCATTCGGGGCAGAAGGCTTTACATCCGGGGCTTCTGCCCCGAATGATACTGCCTAGCGACGCCCCTGCTAGAAGGAGGCCTTTTCTAAAGGTGATGCGCAAGAAAGCCCACAAACAATTTGCTGAAGACAAGCAGACCACGGACATGGATTACTGGAACCATGCCGTGTGCTCTGATGAAACCAAGATAAATGTATTTGGTTCAGGTGGTGGTCAAACGTGTGGTGGCAATCAGGTGAGGAATACAAGTGTGCCTTACCTATAGTCAAGCATGGTGGTAGAAGTGTCATGGTTTGGGGCTACATGGGTGCTGCCGGCTATGGGGAGCTATAGTTCATTGAGGAAACCATGAATGCCAACATGTACTGTGACATACTCAAGCAAAGCATGACCCCCTCCCTTCTGGGCTACAGGGCAGTATTCCAACATGATAATAACCCCCAAACCACCTCCAAGACAACCACTATCTTGAAAACGAAAATTATGGTAAAGGTGCTAGACTGGCAAATCGTGTCTCCAGACCCAAACCCTATTGAGCATCTGTGAGTTATCCTCAAACAGAAGGTGGAGGAGCGCAAGGTCTCTAAGCCAGAAAATGAGGAGAAAAAAAAAAACCTGTGTAGACTACTGTTCGTTTTTTTTCTATTAAAGTCTATAGGCTGGCTGAACAATTGTATTTTCAGTGGTTTTAGTATCCTAAAACTGCCGAAAATACAATAGTTTTTATGTGCTGCGTAGACATAGTATAAGGACCACATTCAAGAGAGCACAGGTTAAAGGCACAGTAGGACTATGTGAGTTTTTGCAGGACACCTGATAAAAGTTTGTATTTACTTCTATCTGCTACTCCCCCATTCACCGCTTAGTCAGAATAGTGTTGCAAGAGAGAGGGAGGAGACTTGACTCTTCATTTGTCTTTCTGCTGATGTCCTTCCCTACTCCTTCCTCCTTAAAGATACGGGTCCTACCAATAAGTCCAGCGTAAGAAAAGGGATTGTAAAAAAAAAAAAAAGTAAGAAAAGAACACATACAGGGTCACATGTATGAAAACTGTCTAGGATAAAAACTCACTTTGTTGCCCATAGCAACCAATCAGAGTTTCCATCTCATTTTTCCAGAGCACTATATGAAATGAGAGGGGCAACAAAGTGAGTTTTAGACCTAGACAGTTTTCATGCGTTTGGCCCACAGTTTTTATACTCGCCCCGCATAAAATGCTGCCCTAGGCATTAGACCTCCAGTGCCTTGTGGCAAGAACAGCCCTGGGTATATAGATGTAATGCCCCAGGTTGTAAATATTATAGAGATCTTCCATGATTGCACTGATTTTTATTGTTTGGTATGAGAGATGTTTTTCAAATTAAATCCCACCTCTTGCGTAAATCATATTATGTTTTATACCGTATATACTTGAGTATAAGCTGACCCGAGTATAAGCCGAGGCACCTACTTTTGCCCCAAAAAACGGGAAAACTTATTGACTCAAGTATAAGCCTAGGGTAGAAAATGCAGCGGCTACTGGTAAATTTTAAAAATAAAAATGGATACCAATAAAATTACATAGGCAGGTATAGGCAGTTTAATGTCCCCCATAGGCAATTATAGGCATATATATGGCCCTATATGCAGGTATAGGCAGGTATATGTCCCAAAAGGGAGGTATATGGCCCATTGGCATGTAATAGGCAGTTATATGTCCCCCATAAGTAGATTATAGGCAGGTATATGGCCCCATACGCAGGTAATAGGCAGGTATATGGCCCCATAGGCAGGTATATGGCCCCATAGGCAGGTATAGGGCAGGCTGTAGGCAGGTATAGGGCAGGCTGTAGGCAGGGTATAGGCAGGTATAGGGCAGGTATAGGGCCGGCTGTAGGCAGTTATAGGTCAGGTATAGGCAGCTGTAGGCAGGTATAGAGCAGGTATAGGGCCAGCTGTAGGCAGGTATAGGGCAGGTATAGGCAGCTGTAGGCAGATATAGGGCAGGTATTGGCAGCTGTAGGCAGGTATAGGGCAGCTGTAGGCAGATATAGGGCCAGCTGTAGGCAGGTATAGGGCAGGTATAGGCAGCTGTATGCAGTTATAGGGCAGGTATAGGGCCAGCTGTAGGCAGGTATTGGGCTGGCTGTTGGCAGGTATAGGGCAGGTATAGGGCCGGCTGTAGGCAGGTATAGGGAAGTTATAGGCAGCTGTAGGCAGGTATAGGCAGGCTGTAGGCAATAATAGGCAAAATAAAAAAACAATCACTTACCTGGATCCCCGCTGCTCCGTCTCCCGGGCGCGCTCCTCGGTCTTCCCGGCACAGGGGGGTGACGTCATCAGGCCGCGCACGCAGCGTGATGACACATGCTGCCTGTGCCGGAAACTCCGGACAGCCGCGAGTCTGCGACTGCCCGGAGTCCACTGCGGAGCACGGAGCGCTCGCTCTTTGCTCCGCAGTGGTATCCGGAGGAGTCGCATATAGGTGAAGGGATCGCGGACAGTGCCCGGACCACCGCAGCGCCCGGACACTATGCGCTCACTCGGCAATCAGTTATATGCGCTCCCTGAGGAGTCGCATATAACTGAAGCGTCCCTGTCGGCGCATAGGCCATCGCAGCGCCCGAGCGCCGTCAGTGACTCGAGTATAAGCCGAGGGGAGATTTTTCAGCACATTTTTTGTGCTGAAAAACTCGGCTTATACTCGAGTATATACGGTAAATATATATCAGTTACGTTCGAAATACAGAATGTTGGTAGAAATATATTAGTCTTTTCACGCCATATTAGTCAACATCAGTCAGAAATCTTTTTTTTTTTACATAGTCTATCTTGGCATTTTATTGACGTTCATCCCAATAATATACCAGTTTATCCAGTTTAACCTATAAAAACTATTACTAGCAATATTCATAATAGATTCCAATTTTTTAAAATAAGGGAATGTTTTGGATTTTTAGACTCAATGCAACATCCCCTAATGGCCTTAAAGGGTTTGTCTCGCTACAAAGAATAGCTTTCAAAATGTAGGGAACACTAAATGAAGACATTTTCCAAATATATTGCTTTGTTCATCTTTTTTTGTTAAGGAGATACAAGTGATTTTATCACCTCCCTGGCTCTTTCTGTTCCCTCAGTGACCGACCTGTTTACTCCTTTTCCCCTGCTGTTTGTTCTATGTGATAGCAGTGAGTGACGTCATCACACAGGTCTAGGCAGCTCTGTGCTGGCCAGCAGTAAAAAGCTTGTTTTTATCTGATCTTTCAGACAAAAGCTTGTAAATACTGCTGTTTACTTTAGATAAACCTCCTGCTAGCAGTTTCAAAAAGCTTCTAAGCTAATCTAAACTAATTAGCAGACTGAAAACACAGAGTTGAATACAAGGAGTGAATGCACAGGGCTCATATGCTAATTACAGACAGTCTGACCAGGAAGTGACTGGAAACATCTATGAAACTCTGACAGGAGACAACCCCTTTAATGAAGCTAAGGAACTTATAGTTTAATTTATTTTTATCACATGTTATATATTCATAAGGTGCATTTGCATACTTGTATATTTGTAACAGTAGGCTTACCGCAACGGCAGGTCTGAGATGTGGAGCCTCTGGACCACCGCAAGCAGTGGTATAAGCCCCGCCAGGGAGCGGAGTCCAAGTCAGTCCTGTATTCACCAGAGTATACCTCCCAAGTGTCCCTATTTTGGAGGGAAATATTCTATTTCTAACCCTTTTCCTTCTGTCCCTCTTAGCTCTAAAAATGTCCCTCTTTTTATTTGGGAAATAGATTTGCGTCAATAAACTGACTATCTTGCTTTGAAAAGTATCTGATTGCTTCCTAGCTGTATATTAGACAACTTACTTAATATTTCATTATTGGATACAGTGTAATCCTGAAAATGTGTCCATTTCTCGCTATCTAAAAAGTTGGAATGTATGTGTTTTGGTGTGGTTAGAGGCATATCTTGGTGTGAGGTCATGTGTTTGGGCATGGTTAGAGGCGAAGCCTGATGTGTCCCTCTTTGTAATCTCTAAAAGTTGGGAGGTATGCCAGAGCCAACCGCAAGGCAGATTGGGCTTGCTGCAGCGGAACACTACCAGGTCGCAACCCCTGATGCGACTTGCTTGTAGTGGCAGCTGAGGTGTAGCGTAGTACAAAATTGTGAAGCAAACTCGTAGTCTGGGAAAGGGAGGAAGGTCAGGACAGGTGGCAAAGGTTCGTGGTCGAGGGACGGAGGAAACAGGTATGGTAAACGGAATAGCAAGAACAGACTAAAAGAACGCTTTCACAAGGCACTATTGATCTGGCAAAGGAAGAGAGGAAAGACAGGGTTAAATAGGGTCAGCATCCGTCAATGTCCTTTAAATCTAGCAGAGATGCCGTGCCATAGACAATGTGGAAGGGAGAGGTGCCAGCAGGCTCTGAATCCCAAGAGTTGTATGAGAACTCTGCCCCTGGTAACAGGCTGGCCCAGTCGTCTTGACGCATCAAAACAAAGTGGCGCAAGTAGTTGCCCAGGACCTTGGTCTTGCGATGGGCTCCCGTGAAGACCGGGGGCCTCTAAGACTCTGTTCCACGGCATGGGAATCTCTACCATCTTCGCCTGCAGTGATCACAGTGGATCCACACCAACGATTGACGTGTCAGTGCCTACTGTAATCGCTGGATCGTTACAGTAACACTGATAAGAGATGCACTGCAGAGCCTGGGTTTGCTGTAGGGGATAAAGTTTGGCTTGCCACCAAAAATATGAGACTTACGGCTCTCTCTCGTAAGTTGGCTCCCAAATATATTGGTCCTTACTACATTCTACAGGTTATCAATCCAGTCACTTTTCGTCTTCGTTTCCCACCAACTTTCCAGATCCATAACGTATTCCACAAATCATTGCTCAAAAAGTACTTACCTCCTATCGGTCCTCATAAGAAACCTCCCCCTTCTCTCCAGGTGTAGGGGGATCTAGAGTTTGAAGTTGAGCATATAGTGGATTCCCGAAGAGTTAGAAATGCTCTTCAATATCTTGTACGTTGGAGAGGGTATGGACTAGAAGAGCGCACATAGGAGCCTGTCTTCTTGATCCATGCTGATCATTTAGTGAAGGAGTTTCCCAAAAATATCCCTTCAGAAGCCCGGTCCAGGACCTAAGGGCCTTGTAGTCCCTCTTAAAAGGTGGGGTACTGTCAGGACTGCGCTACTGGCCCTTTAAGGGCTTTTGTTGCAGCCTCAGCCAGTGTGAGGATTGGTGCTAAGGGGTTAAGCACTTGAGCCAATGCCTGGCTGGGGCAGGGATTTTAAACCACTTCCTGTCTGCCAGTCTCTGCTGGTGATTGCTTTTGTGTCCTAGCTGTCTGGTTTGCTCTGCTGTGTTGTTTTGCTGGTTCTCGGATTTTGGCTATTCTTTCTGGTAACCCCCCCCCCCCCCCCCGCTCTGTCCTGCAACCTTGGCATGGTCAGATGGAAACTGGTTAGACAGGCCCTCAAAGTGGATCATGCACTGGTTGAGGAAGCCACAACACGTATGGAGGTTTCCGAAATATCGGGCAGGCAGAGGCAGGTGCAGGCTGGGACTGGACATGGCAGCAGGAGGCGGAAACACAGCATGTGGTGGAGCAGGTGTAGATGCCAGAGCAGACACGACTTCGTCCAGACAGGTGGTGGGGGTCTGCAGCTTCTGGAACAACTGCTCCAGGTGACAGCCATCACGGTTCACTATGGCTACGATATCAGGCAGGGTCACTCCGGCGGGATCCATAATATGGTCAGTTCGTACTGTTACGATCCAGTGATGTCAGTGAACACTGACCCGTCGATCGTGGGTATATGGCGGATCCTCTAGGCCCCTGCAAACGTAGATCCTCTAATGTACCAATACAGATCGGACTTGATGAAGTGTGCCATGGGAAGCACATAATACATATAGGGGCAGATTTATCACTACTGTGTAACTCTTAGATAGGTTAGACTTAAACTAGGCAGTCTTACAATGTGTCACTTTTATCATAGTGTTAATAAATCTGCATTGCAGATTACATGTTAGAACTGTATAGTCTAACTTTACACCTTTTATAAAATAGGTTATTTTATGCCACTAACTGCACCAACATTTTGGTGAATTTTTTGGCAAACGGCATAGAATGTGAAGTCATGCCCCTTCTCATGAAGCTACACCTCTTTTCAGGAGGTCACACCGCATTTGTCAGATGCGGCGAAGAGGTATCTAGAAACTGTCTAAAATGCATACCGTATATACTCGAGTGTTAGCCGACCCGAATACAAGCCGAGGCACCTACTTTTGCCACAAAAAAACTGGGAAAACTTATTGACTCGAGTATAAGCGGCTACTGGTAAATTTAAAAAATGAATACCAATAAAATTATATAGGCAGAAATAGGCAGTTTAATGTCCCCCATAGGCAGCTACATAACAGGTATAGGCAATTATAGGCAGGTATATTTCCCCTCATTAGCAGGTATAGGCAATTATAGGCAGGTATAGGCAGTTATAGGCAGGTATATGCCCCCCCATAGGCAGGTATATGTTTCCTATAGGAAGGTATAGACACGTATATGTCCCCCATAGGAGGTATAGGCAGGTATATGTCCCCCCATAGGCAGGTAGAGGTAGTCATAGGCAGGTATATGCAGTTATAGGCAGGTATATGTCCCTCCATAGGCAGGTATAGGCAGGTATATGTCCCCCGATAGGCAAGTATAGGCAGTTATAGGCAAGTATATGTCCCCCCATAGACAGTTATAGGCAGGTATATGTCCCCCGATAGGCATGTATAGGAAGTTATAGGCAGGTATATGTCCCCCCATAGACAGTTATAGGCAGGTATAGGCAGTTATAGGCAGGTACATGTCCCCCCATACGCAGTTATTGGCAGGCATATGTCCCCCATAGGCAGTTATAGGCAGGTATAGGCAGGGTTTGTTAAAAAAAAATAAAAATACCGGTACTCAACTTTTCCCCCCGTTCCGAGGCTCGCCCTCTGATGCGTCTTCTGGCACCGGCAATGTGATGTCTTCAGGACGCGCAGGCAGCGTGATATCACTCACGCCGCCTGTGCCGGAGTCCTATTGCGGAGCAGGGAGCGCTTGCTCTCTGCTCCGCAATAGTCTTCAGCTGTATGCACTCCCAGGAGTTGCATATAGCTGAAGCGATCCCCGCCGGTGCCCATGCCATGGCAGCACCCGGATGGCAACGGGTGACCGGAGAGTCAGCTGTAAACGTTCCCAGGAGTCGCATACAGCTGAAGAGATCGCCGGCAGCTTCGGGCCATGACAGTGCCCAGACGCTGTCGGCTGACTCGGGATTCAGCTGTTTGCACTCCCAGAGGAGGCGCATACAGCTAAAGTATCCCTGCCGGCGCCAGGGGCGGGACAAGACATTTTGGTGCCCTAGGCGAGAACAGCCAATGGCGCCCCCCTCGCTCCCCAAAAAATTGCACCACCCCACACTTATTCCTCTCGCCCCTGCGCCAGGTCCTCTCGCCCCTGCGCCAGGTCCTGTCACTAATTTTCTACATATTCCACATTGTCCTGCCCACTCCTCGCATCACTGCACAAGGGAAAATCACCTGACAAATCGCTTTTTCAAAAATCGCTACCTCCGATGCCCTTTTGAATACCCCTAAATAACAGTCACTAAAAAACCCCACCTATACATGGGGCCCAAATCTACGGGACAAATATTGTTACAAAAAAAAAAACCCCCAAAAAAACCAAGCCCAAACTTTTATACTTAAGGATCAAATAATCCTGCCAGCCCTGACCAAACGCAACCACCACATGTATATCACTGCACGGGCTCTATAATTTACCCCCGCCAAAAACAGTGACCATATAGTGGAGAACTAACTGTATGTGGGCCTCTGCAAAAAATTTTAAGTGATTACACTGCAGTTACATTTAGTGACTCACAGGGCTCTTTTTCTGATCAGCGTCCTTCACCTTCCTTCTTCTCCACCGGTTCACACCTTCATGCTGATTTCTATGGCCAAACTCATCCGAGATTTGGACACAAATATCTTAGAACCCTCACTTTTCCCCAGTAACCCCTTTTTATTTGGGTATATACGGTCCCTCGGGACGGTATATACATCCCCTCAGATAGGAAGCTATATGGTCCCCATAGTTAGGCAGGTATCAGATATGCCCTTCAGTAAGGCATGTGTGTGTATATATATATTATAATATTATATTTCTCCTCAGTCGGGGGTATATATTTCCCCTTTGAAGGCAGGTAATAAAATATAGGGGATCAGGAGTATACAGGGGCCCCGGCAGGTAAATTAGAGATAGGGGCCAGGTTTGGTGTATAAAAGGGGGCTCAGGCAAGTGTATATAGGGGCCACAGGCAGGGGATAAGAGATAGGGGGGCAGGGATGTATATGGGGCTCAGACAGGGGTATAGAGAAGGGGCTCAGGCAGGGGATTTAGAGATGGGGTCGGCAGGTGTATATAGGGGTCGGGCGGCATTTTAGCTATAGGGGTCAGGAGGGATATAGATATAGGTCTCAGATAGGTGTATATAGGGGCTAAGGCAGGCCCTATAATTTTAGGGGGGTCAGGAGGCATAAGATTTAAAGGGGGTCAGGCAGGTGTATATAGGGGGTCAGAAGGGTTTATAGATATAGGGGCTCAGGCAGGAAATAGATATAGGGGCTCAGCAGGCATATATGGGGCTCGGGAAGATTAGTATGGGGGGCAGGCATTTGTAAATTTGGGGCTCATTCGGCATATACATTAAGGGCTTTTAGGGGATATTTTGGGGTCAGGCAGGTTATACAGGGGCTCAGGGAGGAAATAGAGAAGGGGCACTCCCGGTAAAAATAATAACATTAATACTTCCTTATTGCTTCCCCGGCCCCGCACTCCTCTTTTAGGGGCCAAGCCTCCAAACCGGAACGCCCTAGGCAGCCTCGTCGGGACACAGCCTATGACGGGCTGTGCGCCCCGAGGGGCGACAGCCGCAAGACATACTTCCGCGACGCTGCCAGCTGAGCCGCACGGGGCCCCCCGGCGGGTCCCCAGTGCTATGAGGAACCCGGGCCCCCGCGGGCGAATTTCGCGGGGCAGGGAGCGCTCGCTCTCTGCTCCACAGAAGCCCGCAGTTGCATGTGCGTCCTGCAGACACACATGCAGCTGAAGGGCCAGTCAGTGCTCCAGGCCCACAGCAGTGGCCTGGAGCCCGGGAGGTTTGGGTCCCCTGCCTGCGCCCCTTAGGGACAGGCAGAGGTAGGCGCACTAGGCAATCGCCTACCTCTGCCTACCCGTCGTCCCGGCCCTGGCCGACGCTCAGGCATATGTGCAGAAAAACAAGGCTTCTACTCGAGTACATACGGTAATCACTGTGGTGTGAAGTATACACACTATTATTTTTGGTGCAAATAGTGCCAGGATTATGGCACAACTGCCTTGATAAATGTGCCCCATAGTCTCTGGCTATCTTTATAGGTTTAATCTTTTTTGCTTTGTAAATATGTATGTGTTGTGTATTTTATAGATTTAATAAGTAGGCATGGGAATTGTGTTTGAATGAAATTATTTCTGCATTTTATAGCCTATTTTTTTGCACAACACTAGGTCCATGTAATGTTTTAGGGGAAGGCCATCTAACTTACAAATGCCAGTAGGCTCTTACATAGGCATGCAGGATCTAAGCCCAGTTACTGAACGAAACCAAAATCTATGAAATCTGCTGGAGCTCTACTATCCACAGAAGGCAAAGTAGCCCCTTTTATTCTATCCTAGAAAGCAACAACAAAAAATTCTCAGGAGAAAAATTCAATACGCCAAGAAGAACCTTTCTTTTATCACCTAAGCTGGGAATTTTAAAAATGATTCTTTTTTTTACCATAGCAAAAACAAAGCCTTCCTGTCTTTCTCCACCTTGGAGAGTCAAATGGACCAATTTACATTGGTTCAACCTCATTCCCACCAGGATTGGAAACTTTCCAATGAAGGTAAATATTAACGCTATTGAGAACAAATATAAGAAAAGTTATGGCAACAGTTTTGTGAAAGTTATTTTCAGATCCAGTATAAATATGGTTAACAAGTTTTACAGTAGCCTGCCCAGTGTGCTGACTTTAAAGGGGTTTTGTCACCATAGACATTTATCATATGCAGGTGACAAATGTCTAATCGCTTGGGCCTCATCCTCTTCCCGATGGGACCCCCGACGATCGCTAAAACATGGGCTCTGAATCCGCCATATTTCCCCACTGTGCTCATGCAGCAAAGATGGATTTGAATAGAGCAATGGTCAAACACGCACACTGTTGTTCCGTTTAAAGTCTTTGGTACTAACGGAGATAGACGAGTACAACACTCAGCTGACTCCATCACTTTTATAGACGTCGAATACAGCAGCAGTGTGCATATTTGGCCACTGTTCCATTCAAGGGAAGGGGACTCTGAGCCCCTTGTTTTAGTGAACGTGGGGATCCTGGCAGTAGGACTGCCATCAGTCAGACATTTATCACCTATAGGTGATGAATGTCTTCCTAGAAAAGTGCAAACTAGTAGGGTATCTTCACATGGTGTCTTTGCAGGACATATAATTCTGCTGCAATATGCCCAAAGGACCCCACTCAAGTAAGGTAATTGAGCTCTAAGATTACCTGCCGTTTTCCCTGACATGTATTATGTGTCGGGAGAAAGAAGTGAGATGCGCGTATTTCTAAAACACCTTGTGCAAAGCGACACGTACAGTATGTGCCGCTATATGCCCCAAAGACACCATGTTAACATACCCTTAAAGAGGCACAAAGAGTCCTAACTGCATAATAACTCACATTGGTTTAGAGTGAATGATCAAAAAAGGTTATAGACATGTGCAGGTTAGGTGCCCACACACTTTTGAACATATAGTATGCCCTACAAGCTCCTTAATTTTAAAAGTACCAACAATCATTTTTTATCTTATAATATCAGTTCAGACTGAGATTTTTACATTTTTCCAATAAATACCAAGAACTTATCTACAAAATTCTGGTTAATTTTTTAACAGTAAGATTACACAAGTACATCACAGTTAGATAATAAAACACAAGTAAATGAGTCATAATTATCCTCTTGTTTATTGCATTTATGGTTTTAAAACCGCAGTAAGGAACGTAATAGAAAACTAAGATCACATACAATAAAAGATATTCAGGCTTTTAGTGCATTAGGCAACATGTCATTTCTGTTTATATGATGCTTTGATAAACAACCTTCTAAAGTTTTCCATGGTAATGAAAACATGCAATAAAGTAGATTAGGGAGTTTTAAGCAATATAACAGACATTCTACTCATATTATAGATAAATATGAAGTACACTTGGAACTGAACAAAAGATAAAATAAAGTGAAAAAGGTAAAAATAAAATGCTTGATTAGCCTACTCTTCTTTATAGAAAAAAGCAACTCATCTCAGATCGCGAGTGCACCCATATCCCTACTGCTCCTGTAGGGTCTGTGAATGGCACATGTTAGGTCGCGGGCACACTGGCAGCCTATATCCGGGCTGCAACTACTCACCTCTTCTCGCTCCTTGCGCTGTGTCTGCTGGATGGCATGTGTGTTCCTGCTCCGTAAGGCGCGCACGCTGACTCTGTGAAATTTAAAGGGACAGTGTGCCGAAAATTGGATAATTACCAGGCGCTGGTCCTATATTACCCAGCCTTCCCCTAACTTCCCCGCCGGATCCATAGTGTCTCAGAGCATATGTTGAAAGCATTCCCTAGTTGTTCCAGTTCTCTTTTCATACCAGTCCTTTTCTGCCTACATCACTCAACCCCAAACCTTGCTACGTGTCACGACCTTTCTGCCTGTCCCAAGCCTGTCTGACATTTTTGTACCACTGCAGACAAGTCACGCCAGGGGTAGTGACCTAAGGGTCGCCTGCCGCACCAAGATCATCCTGCCTTGCAGTGGTCTCTGGTAAAAACCAATGGTCCCCTAGACTGTGCTCCCTGCTGAGGCTTATACCATCGCCTGCAGTGGTACTGTGGATCCACTTACTCCTGATCGTTACACACAGTTGACTTACAATGAAGGAAATAAGTATTTGATCTCTTGCTGATTTTGTAAGTTTTCCAACTGACAAAGACATAAATCTGAGTCTATGATTTTAAGGGTAGGTTATTTTTAACATAGATAGAATATCAAAAATAAAATCCAGAAAATAACATTGTATAAATTATACAAATTTATTTGCAATTTGTAGTTAGAAATAAGTATTTGATCCCTCTGGCAAATAGGACTTTATACTTGGTGGCAAAACCCTTGTTGACAAGCACAGCAGTCAGACTTTTTTTGTAGTTGATGATGAGGTTTGCACACATGGCAGGAGGAATTTTGGTCCACTCCTCTTTACAGATCATCTCTAAATCATTAAGATTTTGCGGCTGTCGTTTGGCAACTCAGCGCTTCAACTCCCTCCATAAGTTTTCTATGAGATTAAGGTCTGGAGACTGGCTAGGCCACTCCATTACCTTAATGTGCTTCTTTTTGAGCCACTCCTTTGTTGCCTTTGCTGTATGTTTTGGGTCATTGTCTTGTTGGAAGACCCAGCCACGACCCATTTTTAATGTCCTGGCAGAGGGAAGGAGGTTGTCACTCAGGACTTTACGGTACATGGCTCCATCCATTCTCTCATTGATGCGGTGAAGTAGTCCTGTGCCCTTAACAGAGAAACACCCGCAAAACATAATGTTTCCACGTCCATGCTTGACAGTGTGGGAGGTGTTCTTTGGGTCATAGGCTGCATTTTTCATCATCCAAACACGGTGAGTTGAGTTAATGCCACAGAGCTCAAGTTTTGTCTCATCTGACCACAGCACCTTCTCCCAATCACTAACAGAATCATCCAGGTGTTCATATGCAAACTTCAGACAGGCCTGCACATGTTCCTTCTTGAGCAGGGGGGCCTTGCGGGCACTGCAGGATTTAAAACCATTACGGCATAATGGTTTTCTTGGTGACTGTGGTCCCAGCTGCCTTGAGATCATTAACAAGTTTCCACTGTGTGGTTTTAGGCTGATCCCTCACCTTACTAATGATCAAGGATACCCCACAAGGTGAAATCTTCTATGGTGCCCCAGATCGATGTTGATTGACAGTCATTTTGTACTTCTCTCATTTTCTTACTATTGCACCAACAGTTGTCTCCTTCTCATCCATCATTTTACTTATGGTTTTGTAGCCCATTCCAGCTTTGTGAAGGTTTATGATCATGTCTTTGACATCCTCAGAATGCTCTTTGGTCTTGCCCATGTTGTAGAGGTTAGAGTGTGACTGATTAATTGAGTCTGTGGACAGGAGTCTTTTATAAAGGTGACTATTTAAGACAGCTGTCTTTAATGCAGGTAACGAGGAGCATCTAACAGGTCTGTAGGAGCCAGACCTCTTAATGGTTGGTAGGGTATCAAATACTTATTTCTCTCAGCAAAATGCAAATAAATTTATATAATTTATACAATGTGATTTTCTGCATTTTATTTTGGATATTCTATCTCTCAGTGTTAAAATTAACTGACCCTTAAAATTATAGACTGTTCATGTCTTTGTCAGTGGGTAAACTTACAAAATCCTTAAGGGATCAAATACTTATTTCCTTCACTGTAACTAATTTGACCATCAGACATGACGAAATGATCTCAGGTAGTCAGTAGCCTCCTCCTCCCTGTGGGATGGCACATACCCTGTGGCAAATGGGTTGACTATGATCATTTAGCTAAGCCAGCCCCTCCAAACCATGTACATTAGTATTATATCTTAGGGTGTATTCAACCGGTGCAGCAGTGGCGTAGCTAGTGCGGGGAGTAGAAGGTGCACTTTAATTCCACTGGTGTGGCACACTCTGGACCCCAGAAGAGTTTTCAAGTCACATCAGCACTGTGTATGGTAATCCAATGGTGCAGGCTCAGATCTTGAGCCAGAACCATCCGCAGAGGAAGCTGGCTGTAATGTGCAACCGGACTCCTGCTGCATTGGGCTATTTAACCACCTACCATGAGCATTAATGGGAGAGGGCTCTCTCTGTAACTCGTAGGCACCCCTGCCATGAAATCACAGGGTGCTCATGGCTGCCATTGAAACCAGAGGAGAAATAAACCCCTGATTCCATAATAAAAAAAACACTTTAAGAAGGTTCATATAATAGGTATTGCTGTGTTTGTAATGACCAAGTTAAAAAATACATCATTTAATCCGTATAATAAGCTCAGAAAAAAATCAAAACCATGGCAGAATTTATTTATTTTTATCCAGCATCACAGCATCCACCATCAACAGAAAAGTAAATAAAAGGAGTCAGGAACTGAAAAAATGGGGTTGTGGTGTGCAAAAAAGAACAAATGCAGCGACAGTCCCAGACGGCAAAGCTTCTAGCTACATCACTGTGGTGTGCTTGTCATGTAGTACAAATCATATAAAAGCGCATCTGGAAGAAAATGCATGCATATTATTTACCATGATTTGCTGCATTTTTGCAATGTGGTTACTTGTTATGTGGTTTTCATAGCTGAGGCACATTTAATTTTTATGTTCCACCATAGAAAAAACTTATAGACAAGAACCATGGCAAATTGCAGTCAAAACACATTTGCTGTTTCTGTGTGCGTTATTTATGTGGTTTTCACTGTAACACAACCGCAGCAAGCAAATACACCAGTAGGATGTGGGAGTCTGCTAATGTGTTTGCTGTCATCTAGTTTGTGATCTGTGGTCCATGTCTTTTCTGATAGCAGGTTATTGTTGTTTCGCTTGGAGTAAGGAAACCCTGTGACTTTGTAGCCAGAAAAAGCAAAGTATGTAGTGTGTTTTATATTACCTTCCTGATTTTTTTTCAAATGCCACTGCAGTTTTTGAGCCAAAGCCAATAGTGGATTCAAACTGAAGAGGAAATATAAAGGAATGACTTATACTTCTCCTGCCGGTAGGGCTTTGTCTTAAAAACATACAGTGGCAGTTTTGCTAACACTGCTATGTGTGAAACCACCCTTAAAGCCCCATTATATACCCATTATAGAAAGAAATTTAAAAAGAAATAAAGAAATTATATCATAGAAGCCCTTGGAACTACTGACGAAGTCTGTTTCTCGGTTTGTCTTTTGTCAGAACCAGGGGCGTTGCTAGGCTGTTTCATTCGGGGCACAGGCCCCGAATGAAACAGCCTGTGCCCTGAATCTCTTACTTACCAGCTGTCCCAGAAGGTCCGCGAGCCTCCCGCAAATAGGGGAAGTTTCCTGGACCCAGCGACAGCTGGTAAATATCCTGCAGCCGAACGGCTGCCCGGGGCTCTTTAAACAGGAGCAGCGCAGGGACAGCGTCATCACTGAATGCAGGGGCCGCCCGGAAGTTACACTGTGAAGCCGGTACTCACAGTGTGATTGATGGGTGAGGGGCCGGGGAGCAGGCAGCAAAAGTATTTGTCCCATGTTGGCTTCCTCCTCCCCTCTGTATAATGCTATAGGGTCGGAGAGGGAGGGGGTGAGCCAGCAAGCGAGACGCCCTCACATCACTGCAGCAGCAGTATCACCATGTGCAGTGGACAGCATGAAGCAATGTTTCAGGTGAGAGAGGAGAGTCCTGCAGGCTGCTGGACATCAGAGGATTGTACCTGCCTTCTCCCATAGTTTTTCTGCCTCCTGCTCTGGTGTCCCCTCTATGTGCTCTCCATAGTGAAATTCCCCAATATACAGTGCCGAGTTATCCTCATCCTGCAGGGCAGGGTCACCCATCCACCATATACAGTGCCGAGTTATCCTCATCCTGCAGGGCAGGGTCACCCCTCCACCATATACATAGTTGCCAACTTTTGAAAATGAAAAAGCAGGAGATATTAGTGGGCGCCGCGACAAAAATTTGCATGGACACGCCCATCTTGACGGTATGCCACGCCCCTTCAAAAAGCCACACCCACTCCACCTAACTGCATAACGGCTTTGGAAGAAAGCCAGGTTGATGCCATTTTAGCCAGGTAGTATCCCCCCATAACCAGGTAGTGCCCCTTACAGGCATGTAGATGCCCCCTTGTAGCCAAATAGATGCCCTCTCTGTAGCCAGGTAGAGCCAAATATGTAGCCAGGTAGATGCCCCCCTTTGTTAGCCAGGGAGATTACCCCCCATTGTTTGCCAGGTAGTGCCCCCATTGTTTGCCAGGTAGTGCCCCCATTGTTTGCCAGGTAGTGCCCCCATTGTTATCTAGGTAGATGCCCCCATTGTTTGCCAGGTAGTGCCCCCTCTGTTGGTCAGGTAGATGCCCCCATTGGTTTCCAGGTAGTCCCCCCTCTGTTGCCAGGTAGATGCCCCCATTGTTTGCCAGGTAGTGCCCCCTCTGTAGCCAGGTATTGCCCCCATTGTAGCCAGGTAGACCCCCCATTGTAGCCAGGTAGACCCCCCATTGTAGCCAGACAGTGCCCCCCTAAAACTAATAAAAATAAAATAATAAAATCCACTTACCTGACCAGGCTCCTGCAGAGCGGCACGCTCCTGGACATCTCCTCAGCAGTGTCACAGGGGAAGTGAGAGCAGCCGCGCGTCACTTCCCCCTGTGCCGCTGACAGGTGTGTACCGCGCGCACAGACGCCGGACATACAGGGGGAGAAGGGAGCGAGCCCTCCGGCCTCCTCCCTGCTCAGCGAGGTTCCGGGCGGGTGAAACGGGCGCAGCACCCGCTTCACCCGCCTGTGGGAACGGACCGGCGGCGCCAGAGTAGCGCACCAGCGGTCATTTAAAGGACCCCCGCCGCCTGCTGGCAGCAGGAGGAATGCCAACTCCCCCGGGAGGGCGGGGGGGACCCCAAATAGCGGGACCCCCCCGCCAAAAACGGGAGAGTTGGCATGTATGACCATATACAGTGCCAAGTTATCCTCATCCTGCAGGGCAGGGTCACCCCTCCACCATATACAGTGCTGAGTTATCCTCATCCTGCAGGGCAGGGTCACCCCTCCACCATATACAGTGCAGAGTTGTCCTGCAGGGCAGGGTGACCCCTCCACCATATACAGAGAGCAGGCAGGTTTTTAATCTTTTAGTTTTGGGTCACACTGTGCTGTGGCCCATTTTGGGACCTCTGTTAGGATATGTGAAAATATGGGAAAAACACATCCCAACAGATCCCACAACATGTCCATATGGGATAACAGCACAGACATGGTCACTTTTGGACTAGATGTGTTCTGTTTTATAAATGCTTTCTGTGCTGGACACAACAGTGCGGTCAGTAGGGCTATTTTGTCCAGGTCCGAAAGCTTTTCTTACTTTGCCTTGTGTCAGCTTTTTTCTGGAACGAGTTGTATTTTTGATGGTACCACAGAAAAAAACAAAAACAAAACTGTGCAATTTTTAGGCCTCGTTCACACGGCTTATTTGGGCGCGGATTGGAGCCGTACTGCGCGCCGTATTTGTGCTGCAGTATGGCGCCAATCCGTCCCTGTCATTACGGTAATCCGCAGTTCTCATAGAGAACAGTGGATTCCGTCGCTCCTCCCCGCTCGGCGAATCCGCCGCGGGGGGAGAAAGTGACATGCACATTATTTACAGCGCGTACGCGCCGTGAATAATGAATGTCTATGGGGCCGGCGGGCAGCTCCCCCGCCACGCCCCCGCCCCTTATTCAAGCCGTAACTGCGGGCGAAATCCGTCCCCACAATTACGGCTTGAATAAGCTGTGTGAACCGGGCCTTAGGAGTTTTAATTGTCCTGGAGTTCATTGTGTGGTATAAATGACATATTATCTATATTATGCAGGTCAGAACAATTTTTGTGATAAAATATATGTCTGCTTTAGACCTGATAAACCTCTGCATCAGAGGTTCTGATTGGAACCTTCGGCACAGAGGTGAAAAACTAAAGTGGGGGGATCTGGTCACTGCGGACACCCACGGCGCCCAACTGGTCCAATTATCTAAAGTGGGCCCGTCATGTTTCTGCTGTGGTGTCTGTAGTTGAGAAGGAAGAAATAGTTGCTGTGGATTTTTTCTGCCTCAACAACAAACACTATGGCAGAGATCTGATGGATCCACAGCAAAAAACCTCTGACGCAGATGTGAACCAGGCCCTACTTGTAGTTTGTCAGTCCATAAAGGGAGGATTTAAAAATAAAATATTTACCTTGTGAACCCACTAATTCAAGTGTCACAACAATTCCTTGTGCTGCCAATTACAGGCCATGTTAGTGACCTGTAATTGGCTGCACATTGTCTGCAAATTCACAGTGAGCTAATGTGGATGTGAATGTTCTCCTTCTATTTTATGATAAGTATACGTTCTTTTAGATTCTTTTTTCAACAGTTATTAAATACGCATACAATTAGTGACAGGGATATAAGTTTCTCTGTAAAAATTCATGCCACAGCTCACAATGGGGCGTGAAAAATGCCGTGTGAACCCAGCCCTACAGAGCAAAACATAACACAGAGGGCCCGGGCCCCGCATGTTTTGGGACCCTAGCAACGCCCCTGGTCAGAACGCTTTATCAAAATATGATCATATATTTTCACCACTTGCTGGTTAATATTGTTGGATTGCACTATGACCATACTTGCCAACTCTCCAGTTTTTGGCGGGGGGGTCCCGCTATACTTCCCCCTGCGCCGCTGATGAGATCGGGCAGGAGCTGGCCGCGCTGCAGGAGCCTGGTGAGGTAAGTGGATTTTATTATTTTATTTTTATTAGCTTTAGGGGGCTCTACCTGGCTAACAGAGAGGGCAACTACCTGGCAACAATGGGGGCATCACCTGGCAACAATGGGGGCACTACCTGGCAACAAAGGGGGCACTACCTGGCTAACAGATGGGGGCACTACCTGGCAACAGAGGGGGCACTACCTGGCAACAGAGGGGGCACTACCTGGCAACAATGGGGGCACTACCTGGCAACAAAGGGGGCACTACCTGGCTAACAGATGGGGGCACTACCTGGCAACAATGGGGGCACTACCTGGCAACAATGGGGGCACTACCTGGCAACAATGGGGGCACTACCTGGCAACAAAGGGGGCACTACCTGGCTAACAGATGGGGGCACTACCTGGCTAACAGATGGGGGCACTACCTGGCTAACAATGGGGGCACTACCTGGCAAACAATGGGGGCACTACCTGGCTAACAGATGGGGGCACTACCTGGCTAACAGATGGGGGCACTACCTGGCAACAGAGGGGGCACTACCTGGCAACAATGGGGGCACTACCTGGCAACAATGGGGGCACTACCTGGCTAACAGATGGGGGCACTACCTGGCTAACAGATGGGGCACTACCTGGCTAACAGATGGGGGCACTACCTGGCTAACAGATGGGGGCACTACCTGGCTAACAATGGGGGCACTACCTGGCAACCAATGGGGGCACTACCTGGCAACCAATGGGGGCACTACCTGGCTAACAGATGGGGCACTACCTGGCTAACGATGGGGGCACTACTTGGCTAACGATGGGGGCACTACTTGGCTAACGATGGGGGCACTACTTGGCTAACAGATGGGGCACTACCTGGCAACAGAGGGGGCACTACCTGGCTAACAGATGGGGGCACTACCTGGCTAACAGATGGGGGCACTACCTGGCAAACAATGGGGGCACTACCTGGCAAACAATGGGGGCACTACCTGGCAACCAATGGGGGCACTACCTGGCAACCAATGGGGGCACTACCTGGCTAACAGATGGGGCACTACCTGGCTAACAATGGGGGCACTACTTGGCTAACAATGGGGGCACCTACCTGGCTAACAAAGGGGGGCATCTACCTGGCTACAAATTTGGCTCTACCTGGCTACAGAGGGGGCATCTACTTGGCTACAAGGGGGCATCTACCAGCCTGTAAGGGGCACTACCTGGTTATGGGGGGCTACTACCTGGCTATAAGGGCATCTACCTGGCTTTCTTCCAAAGCCGTTATGCAGTTAGGTGGAGTGGGTGTGGCTTTCTGAAGGGGCGTGGCATACCGTCAAGATGGGCGTGCCCATGCAAATTTTTGCACCGCCCACTAGAGTCTCCTGCTTTTTCACTTTCAAAAGTTGGCAACTATGACTATGACATTATAGGCTAGGTCACAAGAACAACTGAAATAATATTATTATGAGGAGAGATCTGGGGAATAATGTTCCATTAGTCCTTTAACATAAACACAATACTTTCTAGAAACTTAGGGCCACATGTATGAGCAGGGCTGAGCCAGATTTCTGGTGTACTTTGAGCCAAAAAGAATGTATGAACAGGTGCACTCCAAACTTTGGCTCGATGCCTTGGTAATGCACCAAAGACACTTTGTAATGCACCAAAGGTAAGGGGTGTTCTGGGGGGGGGGGGGGGGGGTGTCGCACCATATTCATAGAATTAGACACATTTATGATTTTTTTTACGCAAAATCTAGGCGCAGGACAGTTAGAACAGCCAGACCAAGTTAAAGGTGGTCTGCCTGAGTCAGACTTGTCGTATTGGCACTAGACTGCACCTGTATGTATGACCTGCAGAAGAACAGGTTCATACATTCTGGCGCATTCTACACTACCTTAAAGCTATTTGAACTGGCCTGTCAGCGTCAACTTTCACCCTTAGGCCATGTTCACACGGCTTATTTCGGCGCGGATTGGCGCCGTACTGCGCGCCGGATTTGCGCTGCAGTACGGCGCCAATCCGTCGCCATAATTACGGTAATCCACCGTTCTCATAGAGAACAGTGGATTCCGTCGCTCCTCCCCACTCGGCGAATCCGCCGGGCGGGGAGAAAGTGACCTGCACATTATCCAGGCGCAATACGCGCCGTGGATAATGGAAGTCTATGGGGCCGGCGGGCCGCGCCCCCACCCCCGCACCCGCCCCTTATTCAAGACGGATTTGTGAGCGCAATCCGGCTCGCAATTCCGTCTTGAATAAGCCGTGGAAAACGGCCTTAGGGTATGTTCATACAGCGTATCTGTAGGCCCTATAACATGGCGTAATTGTGCTGCAATATGTCCGAAGAACAGTCCGCAAACACAGTAATTCATAGCTCTCATAGAGAGCCATGATTACCTGCCGTTTTCCCTGACACGGGAAAAAGAAGTTATATGTCACTTCTTCCCAGTGCTTACGCACTGGGGAGAATGAAAGTCTGTGGGAGTCAACACAGCGTGTATTTCAAAAACACCCGCCGTACAGCAGCACGCACAATACACAGCACTATAACTATACACCACAAAGACGCCATGCGAACCTAGCCATAAAGCTCATTTTAAATATTTAATTATCTTGATCTAAAACCAACAGTAAAATACACCTTCCCTTCGATGTACACTTCACTATAGATACACATGACAGATTGTACTTTGGACAGCTGCAACAAAAAAATCCTAGCAATTAAAGTACTATTTAATTTATAAGAAGAAAAATAATTCAATTTAATAAGGGAGTAAATGAAATGAGAGAAGCCAGTCTATGTATTTCCAGAAAAAAATTGACAGATTCCCACACCATAATGAAATTGGGAGTAAATAGTTTAATTATGCTGGCACCTTTCTCATGTCTGCATACTACTACATGAACAGGAGTCTGGCTGTCAACTGCTCTTTCTAATCAGAGATTATAGAAGCATTGCAGTGTGGGAAACTCTATAGGTTGGTGTTGGTATTGGGAGAAGTAACCACCTTGCCTAGGAGATGGTGCAGCAAGATATGGACACTGACAGTTCCTTGCATTGCAACTCAGCATCACTTATTTTCAAGCACCCCAGCTTTTTTCCTACATATCACAAAATAGGCTATTAACCCCATAGTACAACAGTATATAACAGTGCGTCCTGGCAGCTCTAAGGGAGTATGAAGCGCACTTGCTCACTGAGTCCACTCCATTAGCATCGGATGCTGGCTGTCATTTAAATGCTGCAGGACGCTATTCAGTTCCCATTGCAGAAGGGAGCCTGAAGAAGGTTTTGACACCTCCCGAGTGTTCCAATTTGGGCGGGACAATCCCTGAATCAAAGGGTATGTCCCGCCAACCCAGGACAGGAGCTTAATGTCCCGACTCTCAGTCCTGAAATTGCAGGGAGGTAATGTGTCACTGTACTGACCATCGATCATGTGTCACTATACTGACCCTCCATCATGTGTCACTGTACTGACCCTCCATCATGTGTCACTGTACTGACCCTCCATCATGTGTCACTATACTGACCCACCATCATGTGTCAATATACTGACCATCCATGTGTCAATATACAGACCCTTCGTCATGTGTCACTATACTGAGCCTCTATCGTGTGTCACTTTACTGACCCTCCATCATGTGTCACTATACTGACCCTCCATCATGTGTCACCATACTGACCCTCCATCATGTGTCTCTATACTGACCCTCCATCATGTGTCACTATACTGGCCCTCCATCACGTGTAAGAGTACTGAACCTCCATCATTTGTCAGTGTACTGACCCTCCATCACGTGTCACAGTACAGAACCTCCATCATGTGTCACTATATCGACCCTCCATCATGTGTCTGTCACTGTACTGACCCTACATCATGTGTCTGTTACTGTACTGACCCTCCATCACATGTCACTATACTGACCCTCCATCATGTGTGAATATACTGACCATCCATGTGTCACTATACTGATCCTCCATCATGTGTCAGTGTCCTGACCCTCCAACAATTGTCACTGTACTGACTCTCCATCATATGGCACTATACTGACCCTCCATCATGTGTCACTATACTGACCCTCCATGTGTCACTATACTGATCCTCTATCATATGTCACTATACAGACCCTCCATCATGTGTCACTCTACAGACCCTCCATCATGTGTCAGTGTACTGGACTGGCCCTCCATCATGTGTCAGTGTACTGACCCCTATCATGTGTTTCTTTACTGACCCTCCATCATGTGTCAGTGTACTGACCCTCCATCATGTATCACTGTACTGACCCTCCATCATGTGTCACTGTACTGACCCTCCATCATGTGGCACTATACTAACCCTCCATCATGTGTCACAATACTGACCCTCCATCATGTGTCACTATATCGACCCTCCATCATGTGTCTGTCACTGTACTGACCGTCCATCACGTGTCACTATACAGACCCTCCATCATGTGTCAATATACTGACCATCCATGTGTCACTATACTGACCCTCCATCATGTGTCAGTGTCCTGACCCTCCAACAATTGTCACTGTCCTGACTCTCCACCATATGGCACTATACTGACCCTCCGTCATGTGTCACTATACTGACCCTCTATCATGTGTCACTAAACTGACCCTCCATCATGTGTCACTATACAGACCCTCCATCATGTGTCACTATACTGACCTTCCATGTGTCAGTGTACTGACCCTCCATTACGTGTCAGTGTACTGACCCTCCATTACGTGTCAGTGTACTGAACCTCCATCACGTGTCAAAGTACAGAACCTCCATCATGTGTCACTATATCGACCCTCCACCATGTGTCTGTCACTGTACTGACCCTCCATCATGTGTCAATATACTAACCATCCATGTGTCACTATACTGACCCTCCATCATGTGTTAATATACTGACCATCCATGTGTCACTATACTGACCCTCCATCATGTGTCAGTGTCCTGACCCTCTAACAATTGTCCCTGTACTGTCTCTCCATCATATGGCACTATACTGACCCTCCATCATGTGTCACTATACTAACCCTCCATCATGTGTCACTATACTGACCCTCCATGTGTCACTATACTGACCCTCTATCATATGTCACTATACTGACCGTCCATCATGTGTCACTATACAGACCCTCCATCATGTGTCACTATACAGACCCTCCATGTGTCAGTGTACTGGACTGGCCCTCAATCATGTGTGTGTGTCCTGACCACTATCTTGTGTTTCTTTACTGACCCTCCATCATGTGTCACTATTCTGACCCTCCATCATGTGTCAGTGTACTGACCCCTATCATGTCTTACTTTACTGACCCTCCATCATGTGTCAGTGTACTGACCCTTCATCATGTGTCACTATACTGACCCTCCATAATGTGTCACTGTACTGACTCTCCATCATGTGGCACTATACTGACCCTCCATCATGTGTCACAATACTGACCCTCCATCATGTGTCAGTGTACTGACCCTCCATCATGTATCACTGCACTGAACCTCCATCATGTGTCACTATACTGACCCCCATCATATGTCACTATACAAACCATTCATGCGTCACTATACTGACCCTCCATCATGTGTCACTATACTGATCCCCATCATGTGTCACTATACTGACCCTCCATCATGTGTCTGTCACTATTCTGACCCTCCATCATGTGTCATTTTACTGACCCTCCATCATGCGGCACTATACTGACCCAATCATGTTTCACTATACTGACCCACCATCATGGCTGATTATACTCACCCCTCATCATGTGTCACTGTACTGACCCTCCATCATGTGTCACTATACTAACCCCATCATATTTCACTATACTGACCCACCATCATGGCTGATTATACTCACCCCTCATCATGTGTCACTATACTGACATTCCATCATGTGTCACTATACTGACCATCCTTGTGTCACTAAACTGACCCCCATCATATGTCACTATACTGATCCCCAATCATGTGTCACTGTACTGTCCCCATCATGTGTCACTATACAGACCAACCATGTGTCAGCATACTGACCCTCCATCATGTGTCACTATACAGACCATCCATGTGTCACCATACTAAACCTCCGTCATGTGTCTGTCACTATACTGACCCTCCATCATGTGTCACTATACTGACCCTCCATCATGTGTCACTATATAGACCAACCACCATGTATCACTATACAGACCCCCATCATGTGCTACTATACTGATCCACCAACATGTGTCATTGCACTGATCCTCCATTATGTGTCACTATGCAGCCCCTCCATCATGTGTTACTGTAATGACCCTCCATGTGTGACTATACTGACCCTCCATCCTGTGTCACTATACAGACCATCCATGTGTCACTATACTGACTCTCCATCATGTTTCACTATACTGATCCTCCATCATGTGACACTATACTGACCCTAAACCATGTGTCATTATACTGACCCTCATATGGTCATATTGTGATGGTATTATTCAGTCACTATGTGGTGGTGACATTTGGTCATGGTTTGGAGGTATTATTCAGTCACTATGTGGTGATGACATATGGTCATATTGTGGTGGAATTATTCAGTCACTATTGAGTCACTATGTGGGGGTGATATGTGTTCATGGTGTGGAGGTATTATTCAGTCACTATGTGGTGGTGATACGTGATCATGATGTTGTGGTATTATTTAACCACTATATGGTGGTGATATGTGGTTATGATGTGGAGGTATTATTCAGTCACTAAGTGATGTGATATGTGATCATGGTGTGGAGGTACTATTCAAAGGGCAATACACTACGTCGAAATCCCTAAAGAAGCATTTATGCTATCTATCATACATGAAAAAACTTTGAGACTCTCGGTTTCAATATCATGATCAGAACATGTTTAAGCTGCCCACGACTTTCAACGTGGTCTCAAATTTGGGCAGTCCTATCCTATCTTTACCTCTCAATCGAGCCAATCGGGCCCTTTATGGGTCACCGACCTCCATTATTCAGAGAAAAAATAAAAAAACCCAACCCAAAGCTGCCCTTTTATGCGCTGTGAGAGTGGCGGGGACGAAACCCAAATTGGGAACCCCTTCCTTTCCCTAAGGTTAAAATCAATGTACACCAAGTAAACGTATGTTTCTGCACACAAAAAAATTTCTGAAAAAACGTATGCAAACCCGGGTGCCATGGGGGCTGCGGACAATGTAATTATCATTACACCAAGACCGCCCCCAGCGGCACATTTCTGCAAAAAGGGGAAAAACCACGTCGAAATCCCAAAGAAGCATTTTTGCTTCTATCATACAAAAAAAATTTTAGCTCTCGGTTCCATATCATGATAAACATGTTTAAGCTGCCCCGACTTTTAACGTGTCTCAAAAGGGGAGTCCTATCCTATCTTTACCCCTAATCGAGCCAATCAGGCCCCTCACTGGGTCCCGACCTCCCTTATTAAGAGAAAAAAAAAAAAACCCAACCTGCAAAACGCCCCCCTTTTTTGACAGGCCCGTGGATGGGCGGGGCAGAAAACCAAAAAAGGGAAGCACCCCCTTTCCCTTTATGGTTAAAATCAAGACACCAATTTTTAAGTATGTTTCGACACAAAAAAAATTTTGAAAAAAGAGAAACCGGGTGCCCCTGGCAGGGGTGCGGCACAATGTAATTATAATGTACAACACAGACCCCCACCAGCGGACATTTCTGCAAAAGGGCAATCACTACGTCGAATTCCCCAAAGAAGATTTAGTATTACTACGTGAAAAAACTTTTAACTTCCCGGGTTTACATACGATCAGAACAGTTTAAGCTGCCCCGCTTTCAAAGTGGTCTCAAATCGGCAGTCCTATCCTATTTTACCTCTCAAAACGAGCAAACAGGCCTTCACTGGGGCACCGACCCCCATTATTCAAGAAAAAAATAAAAAACACCCAACCTGCAAAATGCCCTTCTTATGAAGCCGGGAGAGTGGGGTAAATGCTTTTTTGGGATTTGCGTAGTGTTTGCCCTTTTTGCAGAAATGTGCCCCTGGTGGGGGTCTTGTGTGTACATTATAATTACTGTGTGCCCAGCCCTGCCAGTGGCACCCCGGGTTTTCATACGTTTTTTTAGAAATGTTTTTGTGGCAGAAAATACGTTATACTTGGTGTACATTGTTTTAAACCCATTGGAAAGGAAAAGGGGGGTTCCATTTTGGGTTTTGTCCCCCGCCCCCTCCCAAGGTGTTCATAAAAGGGCACTTTTGGGGTTTGGGGTTTTTTTTATTTTTTCTTTTCCCGAAAAATGGAGGCGGTGCCCGTGAGAGGCCTGATTGGTCGTTGAAGGTAAAGATAGGATAGGACCCCGATTTGAGACCCCTTGAAAGTCTGGGGGCTTTAAACTTTTTTCTGTCAGATATGTGAACCCGGGGTCTCAAAGTTTTTTATGTATGAAGAAGCATAAATGCTTTCTTTAGGGATTCGACGTAGTGTTTTTCCTTTTTTTAGAAATGTGCCGCTGGTGCGGGCTGTTGGGGGTACTGTATAATTACATGTGTGCCCCAGCCCTGCCCGTGGGACCCGGTTTTTCAAAAGTTTTTTCAGAAATTTTTTGTGTGCAAAAAATAGTTATACTTGGGTACATTGTTTTTTAAACCCAATGGAAAGGGGGGGTGTTCCATTTTGGGTTTTGTCCCCGCCCATCCAAGGCTTATAAAAAGGGGCCTTTTCGGGTTGGGGGTTTTTTATTTTTTTTTCCCCTTTAATAAATGGAGGTCGGGGACCAGTGAGAGGCCTGATTGGCTCGATTGAGAGGTAAAGTAGGATAGGACTGCCCGTTTTAGACCCGTTGAAAGTCGGGGGGAGCTTTTAAATGTTTGATCATGATTGTGAACCCAGAGTCTCAAATTTTTTCATGTATGTAGTAGCAAAATTTCTTTAGGGGTTTTGAGTAGGTTTTTCCCTTTTTTCGAAATGTGGCCCCCGGGGGCGGTCGTGGTGTTACATGTTAAAAACATGTGTGCCGCAGCCCTGCCGTGGGACCCAGGTTTGCATACGTTTTTTTCAGAAATGTTTTTTGTGGCAGAAACTACGTTATACTTGGTGTAATTGATTTTACCTTTTGGAAAGGGGGGTGCTTCCCTTTTGGGTTTCTGTCCCCCCCAAATTCACAGGTGTCATAAGAAGGGCGCTTTCGGGTTTGGGGTTTTTTATTTTTTCTCTCTGAAAAAATGGGGGGTCGGGGGACCCGTGGAGGCCTGATTGGTCGATTGAGGGTAAAGTTAGGTAGGATGCCCCATTTGAGACCAAGTTGAAAAATCGTGGGCAGCTTTAAAAGTTCTGATCATATATGTGAAGAGAGTTCCCAAAAATTTTTTATGTTGATAGATAGTAAAAGCTTCTTTAGGGATTTCGACGTAGGTATTGCCTTTTTGCAGAAATGTGCCGTGGTGGGGGTTGGTGTGTACTGTATAAATTTCATGTGTGCGCCCCCCTGCAGTGGCACCCAGGTTTGCCGTTTTTTAGAAAAATTTTTGTGTGCAAAAAAAAACGTTATACTTGGTGTACATTTATTTTAACTATATGGAAAAGGGAAGGGGGGTTCCATTTGGGTTTTTGTCCCCCCCCACTCTCACAGGTGTTTATAAGAAGGGGAGCTTTTCAGGGGTTTGGGGGTTTTTTATTTTTTTTTCTCTGAAAAATGGAGGTCGGGGACCGTGAGAGGCCTGATTGGCCCCGATTGGAGGTTTAAAAATAGGATAGGACTGCCCGTTTGAGACCAGTTGAAAAACGTGGGAGCTTAAACATGTTCTGATCATGATATGTAACCGAATTCAAAGGTTTTTTTTATGTATGATAGATAGCATAAAAGCTTCTTTGGGATTTCGACGTGTTATTGCCCCTTTTTGCGAAATGTGCCGGGTGGGGGTCTGTGGTGTACATGTATAAATTTCTGTGTGCCCCAGCCTGCCAGTGGCACCCGGTTTGAAAACGTTTTTTTCGAAATGTTTTTGTGTCGAAACATGTTATCTTGGTGTCTTATTTTAACCTATATGGAAAGAAGGGGTGCTTCATTTTGGGGGTTTCTGTCCCCCCCCCCCTCTCAAGGCTGTCAAAAAAGGGGCTTTGCGGGTTGGTGTTTTTTATTTTTTCTCCTTTAATAAAGGGGGCGGGCCCGTGAAGGTGATTGGCCGATTGAGAGGTAAAGATAGGATAGGACTGCCCGATTAACACGTTAAAGTGTGGGCGCTTAAAATGTTTTTTACATGATATTGAACGAGAGTCTCAAAGTTTTTTTATTATGATAGATAGCATAAAAAGTTCTTTAGGGGTTTCGACGTAGTGTATTGCCCTTTTTTTCAGAAATGTGCCCTTGGTGGCGGTCTGTGTGTGTACATTATAATTTAATGTGTGCCGCCCCTGCCCTGGCCCAGGTTTGATACGTTTTTTCAGAAATGTTTTTTTGTGCAGAAAAAATCTTTTTTACTTGGTTTACATTGTTTTAACCTATATGGAAAGGGAAGGGGGGCTTCCATTTTGGTTTTGTCCCCCCCACTTAAGGGGTCATGAAGGGCCCCCTTTGGGTTGGGTGTTTTTTTTTTTTCTCTGAATAATGGGTTTTGGTGACCCAGTGAGGGCCGATTGGTCGATTGAGAGGGGAAAAGTAGGATAGGACTGCCCGTTTTTAACCACGTTTTAAAATCTGGGCAGCTTAAACAGTTTTTACATTTTATGTGAACCGGGGTCTCAAAGTTTTTTCATGTTGATAGATAGCATAAATGCTTCTTTGGGGTTTCGACGTAGTGATTGCCCTTTTTGCAGAAATGTGGCTGGTGGCGGTCTGTGTGTGTACATGTATAATTAATGTGTGCCGCAGCCCGCCGTGGCACCCGGGGTTTTTATTTCGTTTTTTCAGAAAAGTTTTTTTGGGGCCCCGAAAATAGTTAACTTGGTGTTCATTGATTTTAAACCCATATGGGAAAAAAAGGGGTGCTTCCATTTTGGGTTTCGTCCCCCCCACTCTCACAGGCTGCATAAAAGGGCAGCTTTTTCGGTTTGGGGGTTTTTTATTTTTTCTCTTGAATAATGGAGTCGGGGGACCGTAGAGGGGCCCGATTGGTCATTGAGAGGTAAAGATAGGGGTAGGCTGCCGATTTGAACCACGTTTTAAGTCGTGGCAGCTTAAAAGTTTGAATGTATGTGAAACCCAAGTCTCAAAGTTTTTTCATGTATGAGGGTATATTCGTCCCCTTTTGGTGGGATTGTGGGCTGGGTTGTTTTTATTATTCAGTCATTTGGGGTGGTGAATATTGTGGTGGTATTGTCACTTGTGGTGGTTATGTGGGCATTGTGTTGGGAAATTTTTCGTCACTAGTGGGGGGGTAACGTGTCTGGTGTGGAGGTATTATTTGTCACTATGTGGTGGGGTAGTGGTCATGGGTGGTGGTATTGGGTTTGTCCCCTTTTGGTGGTTTTTCAGTCCTTTTTGGTGGTTATATGTGGGATGGTTTGGGGGGTATTTTTCATCACTAGTGGTGGTTTTGTGATTTGGTGTGGTGATATTATTCAGTCACCATGTGTTAGTGATATGTGCTCATGATGTGGAGGTATTATTCAGTCACTATGTGGTGTTGACATGTGGTCAGTATGTGGTGGCATTGTTTGATCTTCATTTAGTGGTATCATTGATAATGTCAGTCTTGGTTTGGTCAGTAACATTATGGTGATATTTGCTCCTTGTATAGCAGTATTATCACTGTATGTTCATTATATAGAGGTATCATCCGCAGAACAGTGTCTTACAGCTATTTGTATGGATTCCTGTATATACATTACTTTATATAAATACATATTTATAGACCCCAATAACACCACTGTTGTGTTGGTGCTGGTCTGCTGGAGAGGGTGGGGCATGATTCTGTTAGGTGGGGCATGGTTAGAGGCATTTCCTTGTGTTATGTTATGTGTTTGGGCATGGTTAGGGGTGTGACACGGTATGATGTCATGTACCTGGGTGTCCCTCTTTGCAATCTCTAAAAGTTGGGAGGTACTCCTATTATATCCTGCTCCAGTAAAACGGGATCAATTTAATCAGTTCTGCAGTATAAAGTAATAACATATTTAAACCCTCTAACAGGACTAAAAATTTGTATAAAAAATATTAACAATAAAAAAAGCCTTTTTCTATTTATTATATAAAAAAAATTAACCATTAAAAAGTAGCATAATTGCTATGACATAGTCATTTAAAGCTTTGAAGGCCAATACAATATCATGTTATTTATCCGCCACGGTGAAAAAAAAATTCTAGAATTATGTCTTTTTGGTTATTTCATTTCCCAGCAAGAAAAGAAATAAAAAGTGATCAAAGAGTTACCTACACTCCAAATTGGTACCAAAAAAAACTAAACCCAGGCTTGCAAAGTATTACTCATCACACAGCTCTACAATAATAAAAATTAAAAAGGTATTGGTCTTAGAAGATGGCAATGTGAAAAGTAGTAAAACAAAGCAAAATATGTATACTTTTAGTATTACCTGAATTATACCAACCCGCAGAAAATGTATAGCTTGTCACTGATTTTATTAAATAAACTCTGTAAAAACACTGGAGGATGGGGAGTTTAAATTCCAACCCACAAAGAGTCATTTTTGGCTCCCCTTTATGGTACATTAAAGGGGTTGTCTAATCTAGCTGTTTTCTCTCTTCACAAGCTCTTCAAGCTCATACTTCCTGTGGGCAGGCCTACAGCAGTGATGGACATTTCAGCTCTACTATCTCCTATTCCTAACTGAGCCTGAAACAGAAACATTACTGATAGATGGGGTTGTGAAAAATAATGACACTGTCCAATGTCTTGCTATAATTGTGAGCTAACAGAGCTATATTTGTCATAAGAAGAAGCTTCTAGTCAAAGAGCAAAACTTATATGCTGCCAAGATACATTGTTAGCTGCTGAGTGACGTTGTTATCTTTTATGTAATTACATGTGTCCCCTGCAGGCCTGACAGGATGGTACAAGGCTGTTCCCAGGTCAGTAGCTATAAGGGTTAAAGTTTTTCTCAGTAGAAAAGATCAGAGTCTGAGTAGCAAACTTTGTCCTGCTGAAAAGACTCAACAGGGAGTGACGTCTTGATACCTTCTTCCTCTCTCATGTGTTTCTTCTAATGCTGCCTACATTTCTTATGATCCCTGAGTGACATGTAATTTTTCTCTGCGCTTACGAGCCACGAATATTGGGCATGGGTGGGGCAGGCCCCGCATCGTTTTAGAAGACTGGCCAGGTCGTACTTCTAAAACACACAGCGTCTTGCAAGACGCTGGGTGAACATACCCATACAATTTGGAGGCATGCATGTGAGACAGACTGAAGCTACATCCACTAGACGCACATTGGAGATTCTGCACACAGCAGAGGCAGTGAAAGTCAATGCGGTTTTATAACTCTACAGTGATTACAGTAGGGTCTTACCTACTTCCGTATATCACTGATCTCCTACTCCCTTTCCTTAGGCATAAACAAGATCTTCACCAGAGCTGTTGGGGGAATTTGAGAGGTCACAGGAAGGCTGCCACATGGGTCAGGCCACTGCTATCTATACAGGAAGAGCATGGATTGGGTTGTTGGTCGGACAGGTGATCACATAACACAGGTGTCCATAATAAAAGGGCTCAAATTGTACACATCCAAGTTGGAGGTTCCGTTAGGAACCTCCATCTAAGATTCCTTTAAACATGACAGAAAAAAATCTTTAAATGTACATGCTAAACAAATGGGTTATAATGGGATATGTCATGGTCTCAGCTCTGGTCCGCGATCACTCCTGTCCTCCTAGTCAGCAGGCTCATGTAACAGTATGTGCCACTGTCCATGTGCTGGTCCGCAGCTGCAGCCATGCCTCTGCCTGTTACTCACCTCATTCTAGCTCCCAGCCGACGCCTAGCCTGCCCACTGCTCCCCAGTCATCTCTGTGTGCCACATGCACACAGTCGGCCTCTAGGGGCACCTGCGCCAGCTCTTACTGATTTACCAGTGTGTACCACCCACTTGATGCTTAGCCAATCCCTTCTGATCATGTGCTTTTCTGGACACCTCACCCAACACACCATACCCAATTATTGGTGTCCTTTCCTATATGGCCACCATTCCTGTGCGTTATTTCCGATTGCCTTCCTGTTACCGATCCTCTGCTATATTCCTGATCCTACCATGCCTTTGTTTTCCTGAAGGAGGGGTTTGCACATTACAGACAGCGTTTGGAGAAAAAGGTTTTAAGGCTAAGTAAAAGAGCGAGTGACAAGCGTGTGCAAGTGCATTTCTTTGTCTAAAAGCATTTATTTGCTTAAGTGTGGGGACACCAATACATATCGACATATAGGGCGACATGTATGATCGGGAGTTGCGCCTGTTTTCTGGCGAAAACTACGCCTCACTGATCCGAATCCCCTGTCGGTTGCAGTAATGCGGTGTTAGGCGCAACCTTCGCCACTTTCGGATGCACCTCACATGAAGGGGCGTGCAATGGGCGCGGTGTGGGCATTCTGGGGCGGGACACACCACATTCGAATACTCCGAGGCATGCATGATTGCGGGTCGGCAAAGTGCGGCGCATTGCAGCGCTCGACAGCTCCGACAGGCAGACCTAGTTGAAGCTGGTCTAAATGAGCCGGAGGAGGCGAAGTGAAGCGAGAACGTAAAATAAGAGGAAAAATAAGATCGCAAAAGAAATAAATCTCAGCTCCATGAGGCATGGAGTATGAATAAAAAAAATTATTTTTATTAGGTGTAAAACATCTGAAAAATAGCTCAAACCTTCTAAAAAAATACATAAATAAAATCACTAACAAAAAATCAATAACGGCGCAACATCAGGAATTGGGATATTGGAAATTGCCGGGAAATACAGTGATTCAAATTCTGTAAGCGCTTCTCATTTCGTGAGTCTTATCATTTGATTTCTGGCATGTACAGTTTTATTATAGATTGCATTAGAAAACCCATAAGAGCGTCGCTCGCTCTCCCATTGGCCCAAATAATCGCGCCTCTTTTAACTTAGCCAATCACAAACAGAGCTCGCTCTGCATTTCTTTTCCCCATAGAACTCTATGAGATAAGTAGCTCACCCGCTGATTGGCTAAGCAGGACGAGCCCCTCTTCCCCCCCAACCAATCACAGTACTAGAATATTTCCCATAGACAGTAATAACTTTTAGGGCGCCCTTCTATCGCGCCCTTCTTGCTACACTCAAAATAGACGCACTACATATGATTGGTGGATTCATATCTGCCGCCTGGTCTCAACCAATCAGCTCTTTTCTGCCTTTTTTACTGTATTTTGAACTGTCCGCCTTTTCATTTGATTGGTCAATACTACTCCATAGGTTATAATGGTTCACTGTCGCTCCTATTCTGATTGGTTGGTTTTTGCCGACCAATGAGAAGAGCTTCAAGAATTTGAATTACTGTATTTCCCAGCAATTTTCTATATCGCAATTCCTGATGTAGCGCCGGTGACGGCGACAAACGCGTTGTTAGGGATTTGAGTGATGTATGTTTTTAGAAGGTTTTAGCTCTTTTACAGAGAATGTTTTACACTTAATAAAAACGATTTATTTACTAATACTACATGCCGCACGGAGCTGAGATTTCAGTGCCCCCATCTCTCCATAGACTACAATGGGACAAAGCTGATTGGCCGGGATAGCCAAGCCCCCGCTAGTTCAACCAATCAGCTCTTTTCTGCATTTTTTACTGTATTTTGAACTGTCCTGCCTTTTCATTTGATTGGTCAATACTACTCCGTAGGTTATAATGGGTCACTGTCACTCCTATTCTGATTGGTTGGTTTATGCCGACCAATGAGAAAAGCTTACAGAATTTGAATTACTGTCTTTCCCTGCAATTTACAACACCCCAATTCCTGATGTTGCGCCGGTCTCGGCGACTAACGCGTTGTTAGTGATTTGATTGATGTATGTTTTTAGAAGGTTTTAGCTCTTTTTCAGATGTTTTACACCTAATAAAAACGATTTTTTTTTAATCATACTCCATGCCTCATGGAGCTGAGAGCCGAGATTTCATTACCCTCATCTCTCCATAGACTACAATGGAACAAAGTAGCTCATACTCGAATGGCCGGGATAACCAAGCCCCCGCTAGCTCAACCAATCAGCTCTTTTCTGCCTTTTTTACTGTATTTTGAACTGTCCTGCCTTTTTATTTGATTGGTCCATACTTCTCCATAGCTTATAATGGGTCACTGTCGCTCCTATTCTGATTGGCTGGTTTATGCCGACCAATGAGAAGCGCTTACAGAATTTGAATTACTGTATTTCCCGGCAATTTCCAATATCCCAATTCCTGATGTTGCGCCGTTATTGATTTTTTGTTAGTGATTTTATTTAGGTATTTTTTTAGAAGGTTTGAGCTCTTTTTCAGATAATGTTTTACACGTAATAAAAACGCTTTTTTTGATTCATACTCCATGCCTCACGGAGCTGAGAGCTGAGATTTATTTCTTTAGCGATCTTATATATTTTCACTTTGATTTTAAATGATCCACTTTTTCACTACATTTAATCGCTTTTAGACAGCTTTGATTTTTCTATTTATTCATTCACTCATTTGAAAGACAACTCTTTTTGCTATTCACTAACATGTTTAATGATTTCTCGCTGTTTTCCAGCATGTCTCGAATCGAAATACATTTTAGGCGCAGTCCCGCACTGCGCCTCACACACTGCCGAGACGCAGGGAACTTTTCACCGCATGTATGAGCGCACCTCCTCGGGCGGCGAATCTTAGGCGCAGTCCTTCTGCGCCTAAGTCCCGCACTGTGCCTCACAGACTGGCGAGGCGCGGTGGACTTTACACCGCATGTATGAGCGCACCTCGGGCGCCGACATACATGAGGCGCAGCTTTCACGTTCGAGCGCTCGGAAACGAGCACTCCGACGCGCCGAGATTTATACATGTCGCCCATAGTTTATACATCGTAGCTATTCTATTTTGTATAGAGATTTAAACGTACACCATTACATATAGACATATGGGGCGACATGTGTGAATGGGGCTGCGCCAGAAGTCTGGCGTCTTTTCAGCCCAAAAACCCTGTTTGCTATATTTTTACATCGCCCGTACACCAATATAAGGCACATTACAGAGCTTCTGTGGCACTCTGTAATGCACCTGGTTTTGGGGGGCTGCGGGAGGCGGGGTACACTACCATATGAAGCTTTAGATTTATAGCTTCAGTACGGCAATTCTAGGCGCATTACTGCTTGAACAGGTAAACCACTTTCAACGTGTCGTCTTAACGCTAGAATGCTCCTGATTTATGACCCGCAGTAGACCGGGTTCATAAATCGGACACATTCTACACTAATATAATGCACATGAAAATTGGCGTTTAAACGCCAAAATTCATACATGTTGTCCATAGTTTATATACTATGTAGAGATTACATACATAGTACTGAAGGTAGTTTTGTGTATTGCAGCTCTATAGTTGTAAGCATACATACTTGCTGAGCGGGTGTGTCTACTTAATCAAGAGTGTTGCACAGCTGACCTATTGGGGGTGTGGTTAATTAATCAACAGACTTTAAATTGCATCTGTATGGAGCTCTCTAGGCTTTTGTTTTCTGTATGGGGGGGGGGGTTGCCCGCTGCCGACAGCGTTTGGAGAAAAAGGTTTTAAAGCCAAGTAAAAGAGTGAGTGAGGAGCGTGTGCAAGTGCATTTCTTTGTCTAAGTGCACTTATTTGCTTATGTGTGGGGACGTAAGATTGTTGGACTTTAGATTAGGGGAGTTTAGAAAGGACATTATTGTACTAGATTTTCTATTTATATCTGTATCTCTCTCTTTTTGTACTATCCCCATGAGTTTCATGATTGAAAATGCTGTCCAGTGCACATCCTGTGCAATGTATGCAATCCTTGACCAGTCGTTCGAGGGTGCATACTGCTGGGCGAGATGTGTGCACACTGTTCATTTGGAAGCCTGAATCCTGGATCTAAATGAGCAAGTGGCAACACTGAGAGCCATTGCCAACTTGAAAGCGAGTTTTCTTCCCACTGAGCAAACACTCGCATGTGTATATGCTGGGGAGGATGGCAGCATGGAGGTGCAGGGGCATAAGGCAGCTAGCTGGGTAACGGTCAGAAAGATGGGTAGAGAAAAAAGTGTCTGGAAGGCTAGTCCTGATCTGACACATCCCAATAAATTTGGCAGACCCCTGTCTGCTCCAGTAAGGTGGGGAATAGAAGTGCAGAGCAGGTTAGACAGGTGCTGGTAGTTGGGGACTCCATTATAAGGGGAACAGATAGGGCAATCTGTCACAAAGACCGGGATCGTCGAACAGTATGTTGTTTACCTGGGGCCCGAGATCGACATATCACGGATCGGGTTGACAGATTACTGGATAGGGCTGGTGAGAATCCAGCTGTCATGTTCAACATTGGTACCAATGACAAAGTTAGAGGTAGATGGAGTGTCCTTAAAAATGCTTTCACGGACATAGGCCAAAAGCTGGGGGCAAGGACCTTCAAGGTAGTTTTTTCAGAAATACTACTTGTACCATGGGCCACAACAGAGAGGCAGTGGGAGATTAGAGAGATGAATAAGTGGCTCAAATATTGGTATAGGAAAGAGGGATTTGGGTTTTTGGAGAACTGGGCTGACTTCTGTCTTGGCTACAGACTCTATCCTAAATATGGTCTGCACGTAAATGGGGAGGGCGCAGCTGTATTGGGGGACAAAATGGCCAGGAAGTTGGAGGATTATTTAAACTAGGGACTGGGGGAAGGAAAACTACAAAGATAGCATGCAAGATAGTGAAGATGGAGAGCTGGGAATTAGTAATAAAACAGGGGGTAGAGTGGAGGGAAGGGGTGTAGCAATAGTTAAAAACAGGGATAAAGGAATAAAATAAAAAGAATGAAAAATCTCTAAATTGCCTGCTGACCAATTCCAGGAGTCTCACCAACAAAATAAATGAATTAGAATTACTTATTGCTGTAGAAGAATATGACATAGTGGGGATAAGTGAGACATGGCTGGACTAACGCTACGACTGGGCGGTCAACTTACAAGGTTACAGTTTATTTAGGAGAGATCATTAAAACCGTAAGGGTGGAGGTGTATGTCTCTATGTAAAATCTTGCCAACACTATGGGAAGATATAGATACAGGGAATGAGCATTTGGAGTCATTATCGGTAGCTATACATGGGGGTAATAACAATAATAAAATTCTACTAGGGGTCTGCTACAGGCCCACAATTACAGCAGAACCCATGGAAGATGTACTCCTCAAACAAATAGATGAGGCAGCTAATCATAATGTTATTATGGGTGACTCTAACTACCCAGACATAAATTGGGAAACTGAAACCTGTGGCCCTCATAAAGGAAACATGTTTTTGTCAATAGCTAATTACCTTTCCCAAACGGTGCAGGAGCCGACTAGAGGGAAGGCACTTCTAGACTTAATATTCACTAATAGACCGGACAGAGTAACAAAGGTTCAGGTTGAGGGGCACCTAGGAAATAGTGACCACAATACAATATATTTTCATTTATCCTTCAATAGAGTCTTTTGTCGAGGAGCCACAAAACACTAAATTTCAGGAAGGCTCATTTTAATCTGCTTAGACAGGCCCTAAACCACATTGATTGGGACAAGGCGTTTAAAATAACATAATAAATGGGAGATCTTTAAAAACATCTTAAGCGCTCACTGTGAGAGGTAAATACCTTACAAAAATAAAATGATTAGAAACCAGAAAAATCCAATGTGGATCAACAGAGATGTACAGGTGGCAATACATAACAAAAAGAAAGCGTTTAAGCTCCTTAAAAAGGAGGGAAGGGAAGAGGTGCTAAAAAACTACAAGGAAAAAAATAAAATATGTAAAATAATGATAAAGACAGCAAAGCTGGAGACAGAAAGGCGGATTGCCAAGGAGAGTGAAACTAACCCCAAAATGTTTTTTAATTATATAAATAGTAAAAAGATTAAAACGAAAAATGTTGGCCCTTTGAAAAGTAGTGAGGGAAGTACTGTGGAGGGCGATGAGGAGAAAGCAAACATATTAAACTATTTTTTTCTCCACTGTATTTATTAAGGAAAATTACCTTTCTGTTGATGAGCAGAGGGATAAAGTAAACTCCACCGTAAATGTTTCTTGTCTAACCCAAGCTCCGCCTTAAGAAAATTAAAATAGACATATTACCAGGTCCTGATGGTATACATCCCAGTGTCCTAAGGGAATTAAGTAATGTGATAGACAGGCCCCTATTCTTAATATTTAAGGACTGTATAATAACGGGATATGTCCAGAAGGATTGACGCATAGCAAATGTGGTGCCAATATTCAAAAAGGGGTCAAAACCTAATCCAGGAAACTACAGGCCGGTAAGTTTAACATCTGTTGTAGGTTAAATGAATGAAGGTTTTCTAAGAGATGCTATCCTGGAGTATCTCACCAAAAATAAATGTATAACTTCATTCCAGCATGGGTTTATGAAGGACCAGTCCTGTTAAACTAACCTTATCAGCTTCTATGAGGAGGTTAGTTCTAGATCGGGGTGAGGCATTGGATGTTATATATCTAGAGTTTGCTAAAGCATTTGATATTGTGCCACATAAAAGGTTGGTAAGTAAAATGAGAATCCGAGGACTAGGGAAAAATGTTTGCAAGTGGGTAAGCAACTGGCTCTGTGATAGAAAACAAAGGGTGGTGATTAATGGTACATACTTAGACTGGATCCCTGTTACTAGTGGGTCACCACAGGGTTCCATATTGGCCCTATGCTCTTTGATATATTCATTAATGACCTTACACAAAGATTGCACATCTTTGCAGATGAAACTAATCTCTGTAAAGTAATCAACACAATAGAGGATAATGTTTTATTACAAAGTGATCTAGAAAAGTTGGAGACCTGGCCATAGAAGTGGCAGATGTGGTTTAATATGGATAAATGCAAGGTTATGCATATGAGAAGGAAAAATCCATTCCATGATTTCTTGTTAAATGGAAAAAAGTGACATGGAGAAGGACTTGATTCCTGATGGACAGTAAACTTAATTGTCGAAGTCAGTGTCAAAGACATTGTAGAGCTTTAACAGGTTCAAAGGCGGGCAATGAAAATAATAATAGGATTGCGTGGACTTCAAAACCCAGAAAGATTAGCAAAATTAGGGTTATTTATTTTAGAGAAGATGGCTTCTGGGGGACATAATAAATATGTATAAATGAATCAAAGGTCAATAAAGAGATCTATCCCAAGATCTATTCATACCCTGGATTGTATCTAGAACAAGGGGGCATCCTCTTGAGGAAAAAAAGTTTTTACATAACCATAAAAAGGGATTCTTTATTGTAAGAGCAATGAGACTGTGGAACTCGCTGCCAGAGGAACTTGTCTTGGTGAATTCACTAACAGAGTTCAAAAAAGGTCTGAATGCATTTCTAGAGTGTAAAGATATACCGTGGGGAAAATAAATATTTGATACACTGGTGATTTTGCAAGTTTTCCCAACTACAGAGAATAGAGAAGTCTATCATTTTTATCGTAGGTACACTTCAACTGTGAAAGACAGAATCTAAAAAAATTACATTGCATGATTTTTAAAAATTGCATTTTACTGCATGAAATAATCATTTGATCATCTACCAAACAGCAAGAATTATGGCTCTCACAGACTTGTTAGTTTTTCTTTAAGAAGCCCTCCTACCCTGCACTCATTACCTGTAGTAATTGCACCTGTTTAAACTTGTTACCTGTATAAAAGACACCTGTGAACACACACAATTAATCACACTCCAAACTCTGCAACGTGGCCAAGATCATAGTGCTGTCTAAGGACACCAGGGACAAAATTGTAGAAGTACATAAGGCTGGGATGGGCTACAAGACAATAGGCAAGCCTCTTGGAGAGAAGACAACAGCTGGCGATATTATTAGAAAATGGAAGAAACACAAGATGACTGTCAATCTTCCTTGGTCTGAGACTCCATGCTTGATCTCGCCTCGTTAGGTAAGGATGATTCTGAGATAGGTCAGGAATCAGCCCAAAACTACACAGTAGGACCTGGTCAATGACCTGATTGGAACCACAGTCTCAAAGATTACCGTTAGCACTGGCATAGGTATAGTGGTCGCAGTAGTTGAACTTGCAACAGGCCCACCTCACCACTCATCTATGTGACCGAGCGATGCAGCAATCGCCGCCTGCACAGTGCAAGCAGCATCTGAAGCACTCATCCCGACTGTTCATCCACTGGAGGCAGCGGCGCGATGTAAGGACGTCATTGCGCCACTGCCTGTACTAGGCTCTAAGCCTATCTATAGGCTTAGGGCTTAGTAGATGCCGGAACTGATGGCGTAATGATGTCACGCCGCCCACCCGCTCCGGTTTCAAAGAGAAGTCCAGAGGGAGAACAGGAGAGGTGAATATTATTATTTCTTTTTTTATATTGGGGGGCCCTATATATATACCAACCTAATTACAGAGTTCCCTATATATACCTACCTAACTACAAGGGGCCCTATATATACCTACCTAGCTACTGGGGGGGTCATATATATACCTACCTAACTGCTGGGGGGGCCCTGTATATACCCACCTAACTGCTGGGGGGCCCTGTATATACCCACCTAGCTGCTGGGGGGTGCCATATATATACTTGCCTAACTACAGGGGGCCCTATATATACCTACCTAACTAATGGAGGCCCTATATATACCTACCTAACTACTGGGGAGCCCTATATATGTGCTACACCGCAGACTTCTGTCATATCAAGTTGGGAACTTATCATTGAAAAGTTTTGGTCAACAGATGGTGTCTGGAGATAGGAGGGTCCCAAGCTGAAGTTTTGCACCCGGGCCCATGATTCTTTAGCTATGCCCCTGACAGTTAGTAACACACTACTTCATCATGGATTAAAATCCTGCAGGACACTCAAGGTCCCCCTCCTCACGCCAACACATGTCCAGGCCCATTTTAAGTTCACCAGTGACCATGTGGATGATCCAGAGGAGGCATGGGAGAAGGTCATGTGGTCAGATGAGGCCAAAATAGAACTTTTTGGTATCAATAAGTGCTGGGAGGAAGAAGAAGGATGAGTACAACCCCAAAAATACCATCCAACCATGAAGCATAGGGTTGAGAGTTGAAACTCAATGTAGCCCAGTGACAGCCCCGAAACCTTTTAGATTCTGTCTCTCACAGTTGAAGTCTATCTACAATAAAAATTACAGACCTATCTATTGTTTTTAGGTGGAAAAACTTGCAAAATCGCCAGTGTAGCAAATGCTTTTTTTCCCCACTTTGACAAGTTATAGTGAGTGACTAGGATTCTGGAAAAATTTAGTTGATCAAAGGATTTATTCTGATTGCCAGATTGGAGTCGGGAAGAAATTTTTTCCATAAATTGAGGACAATTGGCTTCTACCTCATGGGGGGTATTGCCTTCCTCTGGATCAACACTATAGCACAACAGTGTTGCCTAACAAACGATGTAACAATACCTGTGGCCACTCCTTCTCCAGTGCCTGTTTCACTCCCAGTTGTTCCAAGCAGCTCCTCTTTGTGATGCCAAGAAATATATCTGTTGAAGGACTGTACCATTCGTCCAGGTAATTTCAGAACCGTGCCTTTTAGCCTAATCCTCCTATCCAGCTTCAGTCTCCAGGTTGCAGCCTTCATGGACTCTGGCTCTGTGGGCATAACCTGCCTGTGATCTCTCTGGTCAAGCCCCTCTCCATCTCTTCCATTAAAGGGTAGATCCTCTCATATACAATCTGGTACTGCACATAACCGATCACACTGCATGTGAGAGCTGTACACCAAGAACAGATCTCCTTCCTCGTTTTGCCCAACTCCTCCAGTACTCTACTTCTGGAACTCCCCTGGTTGCAAACCCATGGTTCAGGGATTGATTGGAGAACTGGTGAGGTAATGCTTTGGCATGATCAGTGCTTTATCTCCTGTCCCACTGTCCCTCATCGTCTGGTCTGAGGCCTCGACACTTCAGCCTTCCCGCCCTGGTCCTTCCTGCACACTATCGTTACTGTATGGATGTCATCTGCAAGAATCAGGCAGAGACTATCCCTCCTCACAGGCCATATGACTGCCACATCAAACTTCAGCCTGGTACTACCCCTCCTCACTGTAGGGTGTAACCTCTGTTAAGGCCCAAAATGGAAGTCGTGTTGGCCTAGATCAAGGAAAACCTCAAGAATGTTTTTTATCCACAAATAGTCCTCCCTGCAGGAGTGGGATTCTTATTTATTAAGAAGAAGGATATGTCCTTGCGGCCCTGCATCGATTATAGGAGTCTTAACAATATCTTTATTAAAAACTGCTACCCACTTCCACTCATTTCGTAGCTCCTTGGTATGGTCTGAGGCGTCAAAGTATCCTTCAAACTTGATCAACGGGGTGCTTATAATCTCATCGGAATGAATATCTTGTTATGCCCTTTGGCCTCTGTAAAACCCCTGCCGTTTTCCCGGAGTTTGTGAATGATGTATTTCGGTACCTGTCATCCAGTTCTACCTGAATGAAATTCTGATATTCTTCCCATATCTCGGGTCCCATCGTGTCCACATCTGCTGGGTTTTGGCCATCCTCTGTGATAAGTATCTCTATGCCAAATTGGAAAAGTGAGTGCTAAAGCCTACTATTCCTTGGGTACTTAGTCTCACTTCAAGGTCTCCAAATGGATCCTGACAAGCTGACTGCTGTTCTGAACTGGCCATGCCCCATGGGCCTCCAAGCCATCCATTGGTTTATTGGATTTGCAAATTTTTACTAATATTTTATATTAGTGGCACTAGAAAACTTATTCCTGATAGTAACCACTACAACAGACAATTACTCCATCACACCAACAGAAAAACACATAAAATGGAGTATATGTGGTAATTACATGAAATATAAAATGTAACTTTTACCTCATAATTTTAAAATAGTTTTCGACTTGTTACTCAACAAACTCCAACAAGATATATGTTTAAAAGGTTGTAACCCTCCCATACATCAAAAGTTAGGTGCCACCAGGAGGGAAAAGAGAAGAAACTCACTCTATTGTATCCCTGGCAATGACTGCACCAAAACAGTAAAGCGGCGACCCCACAAAGGTGCGTTGACTCTCCCTACAGACCCTATTTTACCCTTATGTAGCCATCATATAGCGTCCCAACATGTTTCGACCCACCACGGTCTCTTCAGGGGACCAAGAAGGGTGATGTATAAAGATCTGTGAATTGTAAAGAAAGTAATAATAAGGATATAAAGAGATCAAGCCCATCATGATACACGTTATAACACTTTAAATTTCAGGGAACATCAATCAATACATCCCTAAAATTCTGTAACAAAAATCCTGTCTACAAAGTAGACAGTAGGCTAGTACTGCATGATTCAAATAGAGAAGCCTGTACTCACCAAATGAAGAATCAAAAAGCAGAGGTCAATCTGGACCACAGAGCATATGGCTCCTGGTGCCGCCAGAAGGGTTCTGATGTGCCCGCCGTATCATGTAATAATGAGTAAGTCTTAAATAGACCGGGAGCCGGATGTTTGCGGCCGCCGCCGCAGTCATGTGACCGCGTGCAGCATCCGGGCTTAGCAACTTCCACCCTAAACCACAGAAGCCGATGACAACATCCGCCCTCAGTGCAGATACTAATGACGAGTGCCGCCCCTCAACCACGGCGTCCCTCGTAACAAAGGCGCAACATAGTACACCCATGTAGGGCATGCATAATCATGATTGATATCACCGCCCATGACCTGGACATCTATTTCCAGTTAACACACAGGTCTTGTTCGGCGCTATCATACATGGTCATGATAGCGTGGATTTAGCAAGGTGTATTGTTCCACATAAACAATCCATGTAGTATAGAAAAAGTAGGCTAAATATGAGTTGATGATTCAAAAAATCCATGAAGCAGCAAATATGCCAATAGGCATTATGCCGCAGTGCCCATCACAGAATCACAGCATAGTATATATAGATGTAAAATATATCTAATGCTGCAAAAGAGTCAAAGGGACCTATAAGCCAACATATAGAATATAAATCACTGTGCAATGATGTTTATCACTCAGTAAAAACTGCTGTCAGTTCAATCCTCCATACACAGACAAATCAATGGCCTATAGAGTATAGATGACAGATATCGTTATGTACATATGACAACTGGATAAGTCGGGAGCACAGAAGGAGACTAATTTACAATTATAAATAACAGCTGAAATTCAGCTGCTCATTAAGTCCCTGTGGATGTACTGTTCCCAACGTGTAGATCCAGAAGGTCTCTCATCTAAGGAGATCTAAATCCAGATCTCCTTTTCTTTCATTCAGAAGTATCAAGTCAATTCTGATTATTTTGAGATCTCCAAACGCTCCCCCATGCAGATTCCAGATGTGTTTGGATATTGCGGTATCTCTCTTGTTGTGAATATCTCCTAAGTGTTCCCCAATTCTTCTTCTCAATTCTCGGGTGGTCTTACATAAATATTCAAGTCCACGTGGACGTTTAATTCGGCAGATCACCCCTCTCGAGCAGCAATTAATTAAAAGGTTAATGACAAATGACTGTCCCGTTTTTGCATTACAGAAAGTCTTCCCTGTTTTGAGGTAAGTACAACCAATGCATCCACTACATCTATGGCATCCCTTCAGTTGCTTGCTTAGCCACGTTGTGTCATCAGGAGGAGGTGTATAGTGACTTTTTACAAGTCTATCTTTCAGACTCTTTCTCTTTCTAAATGTGATTGCTGGATGAGGACCTATTTTATCCTTAATATCAGGATCCATCAGCAAGATGTCCCAATGTTTAGTAAGGATACTTCTCACCTCACATGAGGCCTCATCAAAAGTCCCTATCAATCTCAAAATTTCTGTCTGTGGTCCTATATCTTTTTGCCTAGGAATCAGGAGGTGACTTCTATCTGCACTAAGCGCAGAATGGTATGACTCTCTTAGTATTCCTTCTGGGTAACGTTTTTCTTTAAATCTCTGATACAGTCACTATGCTTGATTGACAAATTCATTTTTGGAAGAGCAATTCCGGCATAGACGCAAAAATAGACCACGTGGAATTCCTTTCTTCAAAGGGTAGGGATGACCCAATGAAGAAGTGAGTCACAGGCCGTTTTTTTACAGAAAATTGAAGTCCTCAATTTTCCATCTTGCCCCTTAGAAACTATGACATCCAAAAAAGACCGCTGTGTGGAGTCTATCTCATATGTAGGACAAACATCAATAGGTCTAATATGAATCTGTTATGAAGATTGAATTGTTGACCTCTGCCTTTAAGAAAATGCTCATCTGCCTTGACCCCGAGATCATATGGCATGGACGTGTAGAGTGATTCCACATCAATGCTTCCTAAAAAGCTATCCGTTGATGTTGTGACCCCGTCCAGCTTTCTCAAAAAATACATAGTATCCCGTGTGTAGGATGATAATAACTCCACAAATGGTTGTAAGCTCTGGTCGAGATAAATCCCACAATTTTGTGTGAGACAGCCCACACCGGACACTATAGGTCTCCCCTTCAAAGGATTGGTGCCCTTATGAATTTTTGGGAGACTATAGAAAGTTGCAATACGGGGAAATTTAGGATACAAGAATTCAAGCTCAGAAGCACTAATCAGCTCGTTGGTTTTTGCTGATGAGAGTATTCCAAGCAATTCTCGTTTGTATTCCTCTGATGGATCCTTCCTCAAAATTTCATAACAGGTACGATCACACAAAAGTCTATTGCACATATCTCTATAGTCTGTATGGCCCATCAGAACGATGTTCCCCCTTTATCTGAGGGTTTTATGACTACCTCATGGTTTTGTTCTAATTTCGAAATTGCCTGTCTCTCTCTCTAAATGTGCAGTTTGAAAACGTTATCTTTCCTTTTCAGATGTTCTAAATCTCTCGTTACCTGAGATATAAACACGTCAATGCAGGATATATCTCCCAACGGAGGCATTTTCTTACTCTTCAAACATAAATAAGTAAAAGTGCCATTTCCATTGTATGTATCATCATTTGAAAAATTATAAAGGAGTCTAACATCCTCCAACATACCGTCTTCAATACCCAACTCTGAACATTCACGTCTATTTTTTAAGACGTGGTACTTATGCCAAGGCATCTTATGTCCAAAGAGTTGTATGTTCTTTATCCAGTTAAATAGATTAAATTTAACAGTTGGAACGAATGACAATCCTTTCTTTAGAATACCCATTTCAATTTCTGTAAGAGTATATGATGACAAATTAACTATTTGGCGTTGATCTTGTGTTTGCCTGATCTTATTTATTTCGTGGTTGACCGTTCCCTCAATGGGTATTGACGTTCTAAAAAAAGATTTTTGTTGTCCCCTACATCTACTTCCTCTGCAGCGTCCTCTGTTCCCTCAATTATTAAAGGAATTCCTATTGGTCCTTCCTTCTTTATCTGAGTCTGAAATAGCAGTCTCACTTGATGAAATTGTCCCAAGATCTCTTTTATCGTATTTTGGTTCAGAGAGAGTATATGCTCTATTCTCTCGAACGTCGCTCAGATCTCTAATAAATTGTTTATGTTTGCGATCTTTGATATGATGTTGGAATCTCTCTATTGAGTTTTGTAATTGCTTTTATTTAGTTGCATACTCTACTTCTACTACTAAGGGAGTCATACCATTCTGCGCTTGGTACAGATAGAAGTCACCTTCTGATTCCCAGGCAAAAAGATATGGGACCACAGACAGAAATTTTGAGATTGATAGGGACTTTTGATGAGGCCTCAAGTGAGGTGAGAAGTATCCGTACTAAACATTGGGACATCTTGCTGATGGATATTAAGGATAAAATAGGGCCTCGTCCAGCAATCACATTTAGAAAGGGAAAGTCTGAAAGATAGACTCGTAAAAAAGTCACTATACATCTCTTCCTGATGACACAATGTGGCTAAGCAGGCAACCAAAGGGATGCCATAGATGTAGTGGATGCATTGGTTGTACTTACCTCAAAACAGGGAAGACTTTCTGTAACGCAAAAACGGGACAGTCATTTGTCATTAACCATTTCATTAATTGCCGCTCAAGAGGGGCGATCTACCAAATTAAATGTCCATATGGACTTGAATATGTAGGCAAGACCACCCGTGAATTGAGAAGAAGAATTGGGGAACACTTAGGAGAAATTCACAACAAGAAAGATACCCCAATATCCAAACACATCTGGAATCTGCATAGGGGAGTGTTTAGAGATCTCAAGATAATGGGGATTGACTTGATATGCCTGAACGAAAGAAAAGGAGATCTGGATTTAGATCTCCTTAGATGAGAGACCTTCTGGATCTACACGTTGGGAACAGTACATCCACAGGGACTTAATGAGCAGCTCAATTTCAGCTGTTATTTATAATTGTAAATTAGTCTCCTTCTGTGCTCCCGACTTATCCAGTTGTCATATGTACATAACAATATCTGTCATCTATACTCTATAGGCCATTGATTTGTCTGTGTATGGAGGAGTGAACTGACAACAGTTTTTGCTGAGCGATAAAACATCATTGCACAGCTATTTATATTTTATATATTGGTTTATAGGTCCCTTTGACTCTTTTGCAGCATTAGATATATTTTACATCTATATATATACTATGCTGTGATTCTGTGATAGGCACTGCGTCATAATGCCTATTGGCATATTTGCTGCTTCATGGATTTTTTGAATCATCAACTCATATTTAACATACTTTTTCTATGCTACATGGATTGTTTATGTGGAACAATACTTTACAATAGTAATTTAAGGGCACTCATTTGTTGAAAAACCTAGGCAACAGATGACAGATTCCCCACTGTCAAACTTGATTCAACACTTGCATATATCAGCGTTGCCAAGTATAACAAAACACCTTCTTGTTTTTATATAAACTTTTTATAAAAAATACATAACTTATATCGTAACTTTGCAGTTCTTATAAGCATATAATTTTTCTACAATGTATCTCGTTTTGTTACAATTTTCATTCATAGGAAAACAATCCTCATAGCAGTGCATAGCATCCATTTATCATATGCATTGACAATAGATATATTTCTGAGCATGTGGAACAATACACCTTGCTAAATCCACGCTATCATGACCATGTATGATAGCGCCGAACAAGACCTGTGTGTTATCTGGACATAGCTGACCAGGTCATGGGCGGTGATATCAATCATGATTATCCACGTCCTACATGGGCGTACTATGTTGGATGCCGTGGTTGAGGGGCGGCACTCGTCATTAGTATCCGCACTTCGGGCGAAAGTCGTCATCGGCTTCTGTGGTTTAGGGCGGAAGTTGCTAAGCCCGGATGCTGCACGCGGTCACATGACCGCGGCGGCCGCAAACATCCAGCCCCCGGACTATTTAAGACTTACTCATTATTACATGAGACGGCGGGCACATCATAGCCCTTCCGGTGGCACCAGGAGCCATATGCTCTGTGGTCCAGATTGACCTCTGCTTTTTGATTCTTCATTTGGTGAGTACAGGCTTCTCCATTTGAATCATGCAGTACTAGCCATCTGTTTTGTAGATAGAATTTTTGTGACAGAATTTTAGGGATGTATTGATTGATGTTCCCCGAAATTTAAAGTGTTATAACGTGTATCATGATGGGCTTGATCTCTTTATATCCTTATTATTACTTTCTTTACAATTCACAGAACTTTATACATCACCCTTCTTGGTCCCCTGAAGAGACTGTGGTGGGTCAAAACATGTTGGGACGCTATATGATGGCTACATAAGGGTAAGATAGGGGTCTGTAGGGAGAGTCAACGCACCTTTGTGGGGTCGCCTCTTTTGGGGCGAGTGCACCGCTTTACTGTTTTGGAGCAAACATTGCCAGGGATACAATAGAGTTTCTTCTCTTTTCCCTCCTGGTGGCACCTAACTTTTGATATATGGGAGGATTACAACCTTTTAAACATATATCTTGTTGGAGTTTGTTGAGTAACAAGTCGAGTACTATTTTAAAATTATGAAGTAAAAGTTACATTTTATATTTCATGTAATTACCACATATACTCCATTTTATGTGTTTTTATATTAGTGGCACCTATTGTCTCACTGATGTAGACGGGCTTGTGGACCCCTGAAGCATATGAAGCCTTCTCTCAGTTGAAGTGTGCTTTCGCCTCTGCGATGATGTTCCATCATCCAAACCTGGAGAAGTCCTTTTATTTGGAAATAGATGCCTCCTTGGTCAGGGCAAGAGCTATCCTCTTACAGAAGTCTACCAAGGGCAAATTCTGTACCTGTGGGTTCTTCTCTAAGATTTTCTCTCCTGCTGAGAAGAACTACTTCATCAGGGGCAGAGAACTGCTGACCATCTAATCGGCAACACTATTGAAAGGTGCACTGCATCCATTGACGATCTACACAAATCAAAAAAATGTTGTGTACCTACAAACTGCTCAATGCTTAAACCAACGTCAGACCAAGTGGTCTCTGTTCTTCTCTCGCCTTTACCTCTGTCTCCACTTCCAACCTATGTGTCCATCGTTTCCGTGTGTTATTTCTGTTACCGATCCTCTGCTATGTTTTAGATGCTAGTTTGTCTGCTGCCTGCACTGATCTCACACCTGAACCTGACCTCACTTGTACACTGCCAGCCCTGACCATTTGCCTGTTCCTGACTACATCTCTGCCTCACCCTCCGGTACTACAATACATTTTACCTCGGTTATCAACTTGAGGACCTATGTCGGTAGTAGCGATCTCGGAGTTCCCTGCAACCATGTCCAACCGTCCTTGCGGCAGGGTCTAGCAAAAACCAGGGGCTTCTTAGATTACGCTCCCCAGAATAGATTACGCCAACTCCTGTCTTTGATGAGCAAGACCATAGGAAGGGCAAAAAATTATATCTGCCTGTATATAAGCCTGTTACATTTATGAGATGTTAACTGGCTTAATACTTACGGTCATGAGAAAAAAAAAGTACTTTAAATTCTATGGTTTACCTATTAGAACATACGAAACATATAGGCCTCAAAAGTTCTTAGTATACAACCTTAGATAAGTAAATTACATAGTGTCATTATTTATTCAGCTTTTTGCCAAAATTCAAAAGCAGTGTGTGAAAAATTAAGTACACCATGAGGCTGGGTACAGACATTCCATGACTGTGTTTTTTTTATGTATGTGGTTATGTAGAGTACAGATAAAATGTGGTGTAATTAAAAAGTATGTTTAAAAAAAAAAAAAAAAGGGGTTTGAAAATAAATCTAACTTGGAACACAGGTAAAATGTTGGTTAATTAAGAGAAATGCCTGCATTTATTGAAAAACATGTGTTGTTTAAATTGCTTGCGTTTTAATGCAGTTGAAAAACACAACAGAAAACAAAAAAACACTTGTAAATGCAGCCTTGCTGCTTATATAGAAATTGTTGGCAGGTGCTGTTAATCACATGCTCCTGATTTATTGATCATCAGCAAGTTATGACCAAGTACAAGTTTTGTCAGCTTGCTGGTTGGAATTATTCAGACATATGTTAACAATGCAAAGAAGGAAAGACATCAACAGTGATCACAGAGAAGCAATTGTTGATTCAGTCACCAAAGGGTAATGCAACCACTTCCAAACAATTTGAAGTCCACCATTCAACAGTAAGAAAGATAAGCCTCTTCTTTCTAAAAAAAAAAAAAAAAGCACATATTAAGTTTGCAAAGTTGCATATGTACAAACCACAATGGCCATAATGCACAGTCCAAGGTTGGGCAAAAACAAAACACAACATATCAGCACAAACAACTCATACCTACTGTCCAGCATAATGGTGGAGTAGTGATGATTATTTAGGGCTATGTCACGGGAAGGAAGGCAAATGTGGATCCTCTGAGTCTCTGCGAGCGATGATGCAGACCACACCAGGGAGTGGAGTCTAAGGAGCCCTTCGAGATTCACCAGAGCCCACCACAAAGTGGGTTTGGCTTGGCTGTGGGGGACTCCCAGGTTGCTAATCATGATGTGGCTACTCGCGGTGACAGCTAAGTGCCCAGGCAGGACCCAGGAAGGCAGACATAGGTGTAGCGGAGTAACTGGCTGGCAGCAGGCAAGAGGTTAACAGCCTAGGTGCAGCAGGTACAGCAGGTAACAGCAGGGAACACAGATGGACACCAACAAACTGGCCCAGAGCAGAGGAAGAAAATCTCTTAAGTCCCAGGTGGTGGCCAGACATTCGAGCACCAATGATACGCTGGCCCTTTAGGGAGGGAGTGCACGTGCAGCAGATGCAAGCAGGAGTGAGGAGCAGAGCAGGAGCATGTCAGTAGGAGCAAGCACGGCAGTATGGTGAACGCTGACACGAGTGTGGCTGCTTTCCGCAGTGAGGACCGCGGCGCATATTGTTTCAGTACCCCCGCTTTAAGCACCCACTTCTTCCAGGCCTGCTGAATACCCTGAGTGGGGAGTGCAGCAACAACATCCTCCTCGGTCTCCCAAGAACTCTCTTCAGATGAGATGTCTTGCCAGTCCTGAGAAACTTCTTGAACTTTGGAGTCCATAGCTCGAACAACAGAGATAGTAGGCAGGGGAAGAAGTGGTTGGGGTTGTTGACCAGCACTGGTGTGTGAGGATAAATTGCAACTGTGGCCTTTACGCTGGTTTCTTTTGTCATAGGCTGATATGATCTGGGTTACAGGTATAGACAGAGCATGCATAATGCCAGGCAGGAGGACCATAGGACATTCACAGGACTTCTCACAGCAGACATCCGTGAATACTCAGCCCGATAAAGGAATATCTGGAAGTGGAGTCGAGAGCACAGGAGGAGAAGCAGTTTACACCAGACAAGATGACTTAAGGCAGCAAGAGTGGCAATGGATGATTTCGCCTGTACTCCAGTCCAATGCAGGAACATGCCATTGCAACTGTTGGAGAACCAAACGAAAGGAACTTGGAAATCATGGAGGGATGAATACAATTTCCTGTGGAACTAGAACCCGGGACGGTAGAGTCTTGAAAACTAAGGCCAGACGCAGCACTGAGGGGGCTGAAGTGGTTGGACAAGGAACAGATGAGTCTTTGCCTAAGCTCGCCTTTCCCACAAGATCTAGGCATGGGGGCTTCCAGGATGCAGTCAGGCAAACTGGGCAGTTTTTCAAGAAATGTTTACTAGAATAGGCCCAGTTTCAGACTGTGTCTGTGAGTGTGTTCCTCCTCGGATAGATGCATAGGTTCCTCTTGACGAAGAGTAGATGATGGCTCTGGATTAGTTTGGGAGCAAGAAAGGCTGGGAGGACTCTATCTGCTAGCAAAGCTAGCAAAACAGATGTCAATTCTGGTAGCTATAGTGATGAGGTTATCTAGAGTAGTTGGTAGATAACAACCAGCTAATTTGTCTTTAATTCACCCAGCAAGGCCTTCCCAGAAAGCTGTAACAAGGGACTCATTGTTCTTGGCTAGCTCAGAGGCCAATGTGCGGAACTGAATGGTATATTGTCTCACTTTAGTGTCGCCTTGTCTGATGGAGAGCAGGGAAAATTCAGCAGAAGAATTGTGCCCAAGTTCTTCAAAAACCTTAAACACTGAGGTAAAAAAAAATTCCTGTAGATTTGCTACCAAGGGATCCCCTCATTACCAGAGGGGTGTGGCCCAAGCCAAAGCTTCACCAGAAGGCAGATTGATGATGAAAGCCACGATGGCACAATCCAATGTAAACAGATGCGGTAGGATCTCAAAGTGTATCATACCTTGGCATGTCTTGAAATTGCTGTGATAACGGTATGACAACTATAGGTGCAGAGCAGGAGTGGCAACCACAGCAGAAGGTGGGGTAACAACAGGTGCAGGTTAAGAGGAACAGGGGGTAATGGGCTGTATCATTTGAAAAAGTTGCTCCTGGCGTACGCCATCTGTCATTGCTACTCGTGGTGACAGCCGAGCGCCCAGGCCAGGAAGGCATACAAAGGTGTAGCAGAGTAACTGTCTGGCAGCAGACAAGGGGTTAACAGCCCTGGTGCAGCAGGTACAGCAGGTAACAGCAGTAGAAAGCAGATGGACAGCAATAAACTAGCCCAGAGTAGAGGAAGGAAGTTGCTTAAGTCCCAGGTGGTGGCCAGCCATTGGAGCACCAATAATGATCTGGCCCTTTAAAGTTTACGGGAGGGAGTAGGCACATAGCGGATGCCAGCAGCATCGGGGACCAGCACAAGAGCATGGAGGTGAATAGGTGCCAGAAGGGTGTCCAGTATAGGGAACGCAGACATAAGTGTGCCTGCTGTCCGGAGTGAGGACTGCGGCATATATCGTGACAGGCTTGTTATTATACAGCCACAGGACCTGGGCGCCTTGCAGTGGTTGAGTTGACCATAATGCTCCTTGTATGCCAAAGTATTCTGGAGTCAAATGTGAGGCCATTTATCCAACAGATAAACAGACCGACTTTAGCAACTAGAACCCACTGTTGGTCATACAGTATATAATTTTTAGGATTCCTATACAAATTTTGTTTTTATTAAGTTATTATAAATCTTTTAATGGTGTGGTCCAATTGAAAAAAATTCTCCTGGAAACAGGCCTGGGTGGCCAAAAAAAAAAAAAAAAAAAAGTTATGCTTGCTAAGCATTCCCCTGACACTCCGAAGTTCCCAGTCAATCATCTCTTAACTTTCAAATTCTCGTTTCAACACAGAAGAGAGGCTCATGCTTCATTCGCTTACAGTCGAGCCTGAGCCTCTGCAGTGTGTTAGGACAAGAACCTGGAAGAGAAAAGGAATGGATTGGCAGCAACCACAGAGGAGCAGTGGAGAGTGACAGATAGGTAAGGGCATTTTTTTTTCTTTTTTTCCCATCCTGGCCCCATTTAAATAGAATTTTTTAAAGTGGACAATCCCTTTGAAACCAAAGGCAAATTAACGACAAATTAGTATCTGTTCTTTAGGCTCAATTCCTACAATTTGGTCAGAACGTATCTTTTACCATGGTTTTTCAAAACTTTTTGGAAAACTCTAGCTGAACCTTAGTCTCCCTTAATGAACCACACCTAGTTTTCGTTTTTGTTTTTTTGTTTTTTTAAAAAAAACTTACATAAAACCTGATAAAAACCTGCATGTAGAGGAGCACCCTTAAGCCTTTTTCAAATGGTGTTTTTGTGTGCATATCTTGACTCAAATGCGCATACTCTAAAATACTCATAAACTAAAATATACAGTTATAGTTCTATATATTATGTATATATATATTTGGACACTGACACAAATTTTGCTTTTCGTACCTGTTTACTGAAACATATTCAAGTTATAGTTATGTAATGGACAATGGGCATAAGGTCCAGAATTTAAGCTTTCATTTGAGGGTATCCATATTAAAATTGGATCAAGGGTTTAGCTTGCACAGGTTTAGGAGTTTCAGATCCTTAACATGTGCAATCTGGTTTTTAAAGGGACCAAAAGTAATTGGACAAATTAAATAACTGTAAATAAATTGTTAATAATACTTGGTTGAAAACCTTTTGTTGGCAATGACTGCCTGAAGTCTTGAACTCATGGACATCACCAGACACTGTGTTTCCCCCTTTTTAATGCTCTGCCAGGCCTTTACTGCAGCAGTTTTCAGTTGCTGTTTGTTTGTGGGCCTTCTTGTCTAAAGTTTAGTCTTTAACAAGTGAAATGCATGTGAAATTGGGTTGAGATCAGGTCACTGACTTGGCCATTCAAGAATATTCTACTTGTTTGCTTTTATAAACTCCAAGGTTGCTTTGTCTCTGGGTTTTGGGTCATTGTCCATCTGTATCTTGAAACGCCAATCAGTTTGGCTGGATTTAAGCACCCAGTATGTCTATGAATACCTCAGAAGTCATCTGGCTGCTTCTGTCCTGTGTCACATAATCAATGAACACTAGTGACCCAGTGCCACTGGCAGCCATGCATGCCCAAGCTATCACACTGCCTCTTCCATGTTTTACATATGATGTGGTATACTTTGGATCATGAGCTGTACCACGCCTTCGCCATACTTTCTTCTTTCCATCATTCAGGTAAGGGTTGCTCTTGGTTTCAACTGTCTAAAGAATGTTCTTCCAGAACTGTGCTGGCTTTTTTAGCAAAGTCCAATCTAGCCTTTTTATTCTTGAGGCTTAAGAGTGGCTTGCACTGTGCAGTGAACCCTCTGTATTTACTTTCATGCAGTCTTCTCTTTATGGTAGTTTTGGATACTGATACGCCTACATCCTGGAGAGTATTCAGAGGCATATTGTGTGCTCAAATCCAGCCAAATGCAGCCAAACTGATTGGTTGGCGTTTCATAACACAGGTGAACAATGACCCAAACCATGAAGCCAAAGCAATCCAGGATTTTATTAAAGCAAAAAAGTGGAATATTCTTGAATGACCCAGTCACCCTAAAACTCACTTTGTTGCCCATAACAACCAATCAGAGCACCCCTTTCATTTTATATAGTGCTCTGAAAAATGAAAGGGGTGCTCTGATTGGTTGGTATGGGCAACAAAGTGAATTTTAGACCTAGACAGTTTTCATACATGTTGCCCCGATCTCAAACCAATTGAGCATGCAAAATTAACATTATATTTACAATTATTTAATTTGTCCAATTACTTTTTGTCCCTTTAAGAACAGGGTGGCACATATTAAGCAGCTGAAACTCCTAAAACCTTGATCCAATTTTAATGTAGCTAGCCTCAAATGAAAGCTGAAAGTCTGGACTTTAATGTCCATCTCCATTTTATAACTATAACTTGAATATGTTTCAGTGAACAGGTACAAAAAGCAAAATTTGTGTCAGTATCCAAGTATATATGTATCCAACTGCATAAGGCAATATGCACTACATTTTAAAACTTGTTCTTTTTAAATTAAGCACTTTGCAAAAAAAAGAGAAAAAACAGATGTGCTGTTTCGGCATGTGCTTTTTCCATTGAAATCAAAAAGCCTTGGAAAATACGCTTCGAATACACATATATTTTGTTTCCTGTGTTTGATATGTGTATGCGTAAAGAAAGAAAAATCTGTAAAAAAATGTCTAGTTATGCATGTATTTTCAGGCAGCCTGCCTTTGGCCTTTTTGTATTACTTGGAAACTAATTTAGTCTGTAGATTTCCTTTATTATGTCTTTGGACTTTGAGTGTATGAAGCATTGTGTGCAAAGGTGGCAGGAAATCCATACTTCTATTCTTATCACATGCAATTAGCTAGCACCAAACCAAGAGGAAGAAATTAAATGTTTTGATAAGAACACACATTTTATACTTTTCCTTATCAAGTGAGCTTTTTTTTTCTTTTTTTTTTTTTTAGCTTGTAGGACATAATTTCCTACATCGTTTAACAACTCTGCAAACAGTGGGTAAATTATCATCTAATAAATGTTTCCAGGGGTGCCAATATGCAGTATGGGCAGTACTCCTGTCAGGGGCCCTAATCAAAAAGTGGCCCACTGGGGGGGCGTGGCCAAAACCATGTGAGGAGAAGGACGTGTGTGTGGGGAGCTCCTTTCCCGGACCGCACTTTTCCAGCAAAACAGAGGGGAAAATGAGCCCGCAAGAAGAGCAAACGGGCGGCCAGGGCTGCAGAGCCCTGCAGCGGGGTGGTCCGGCAATTTCGAATTATTTTGCCCGTCGCGGCCCTGCGGATTCCCGACATCCCCCGGCTTCATCTTGAGGCCCCTCTTATTTTGGGCACCCCCCGGGCGCAGGTCCAGTCCCCAGCGAAGCTGGGGTCCGGGGGACGGCGGGGTAAAAGGACCGGCTGCAGCGCAGAAAGGCAGGATCCAGCCGGGTTTTTCCTGCGGCAACCCGAGAGCACCCCCACAGCCCCCTGTCGCGCGGGGGGGGAGGGGCGCAGAAATTTCCCCGGAGGGGGCGGGAAGAAAGAAGGATGCGGTCGCCGGACAAAAAAGCGCCCCGGTGGTCTGAACAGGGGGGGACCCCAGCGAGAGCAGAGAGTGGAGGGCTGCACAGAGCCCCGGGGGTACAGAACATCCCCCGCATTTGTGGCTATGACCACTGAGGGCGACTTGGGGCCCTCGGAGACTGTGGGGGTTTAAAAGATAGGGGCCCCCCGGGGAGTGGGTTTTACCCCCTTGTACCAGTGAGCCACCTTGGCCCTAACTGGGGGAGGGTGGGGCGCACCTCCCGCATTTGGACGGGGTGCGGCCCCCAAGCCCCCTAAACAGACTACTCTCGGGACTATGCCTAATCGGGCCCTGTAGTGCGACCAAAGGAGCGCAGGCCGGGGCATTTTAAAACTTCCCCAGACAAGCCTACTAACCCGTCCCTTTAAGAGAGGGGCAAACGACTAGCTTGCTGGATCGGGATCCAAGTTAGGGTTAACCTAGATCCGGACCCCCCCGGGCTCCTGATCGGGACCACCCCCTGTGGATGCCTCTTGCCCCAACTGGCCCCCTGTCCACGAGTGTCCCCTAGCTTAAAATACCCATTGGGGGGGGCACCCCCACTGCACAACCCACCTCGCATCAAGAGATCTCCCCCCCTGGGGGCTACTTTGTGGTACAGCCACGGTTTTCCCTTCCCCCTAAAAAGACTTCAGATTAAAGCTATCGGAGCGGAAAGGTTTTTCCCTTAATTCCCTACCAAAAGCGAACCCAAAGATTGCTAGGATTTACCCAACCGGGAAAAAGGACTGGTTTCCTGTTAAAGCTGAATTGCAGCATGAAAGAGGGGGGTCGCAAAAGTGGGAGTAAAACCCCGAACATCTACGAAGCCCGCTATTGCTGTTACAAGTGTTGTCGGAGCAGCGAAACCGAGTTCGGTTAGAAAACCCACTTGGAGACGGGAATCGAGAGGCAAAACATTTTAGAATCAGGGGTTCCAGAGTCATTAAAAACAGGTGACCTGATCCCCCCCCCTGCCCAAAGCCTTAAAACACATTCTGGGACCCCGGAGGACGGGTGATTGATTTTGACGGGCCAGGGGGCTCTCCCCCCAAACAAAGTAAGACCCTGCTCGCCCACGGGAATAATTGCGGGGTACACGATAACATTGAAGGAAAAATAATGCGTAAGTCGGATATGCAAAAAAAATGTTTCGTGGTGTGCGATGGCCTGTTCCCCCAGACCATCCGGGGAAAAATTTTCGTTTTCGGCTCTGTCAAACCGCTGTTGTCGCTTTTGAAAGCGGGGGACCCCTTATCGTGGGGGTTTCCCCTTTCTCTGTCCAGGTCCGCCACAGGGAAAAGTCTTTGATACTTCGTTCTCCTCGGTCTCTCAACCTTTCTTAGCTGCTCTCGACCTCCTGAGATGACTCTCCCGGAATGGGGGAAACTGGGTTAGATTTCCACAAAAAAGGGAGGGGGGCTCGGGGTCGATTGCTGTTGGTGGTCGAACCCTCAAAGACCTCGTGGGTGGGACCCCTGAACTTCCCCACCCAGAGATTTCCACATTTGGGAGAAACGGACGGGTCCGGGACCACGGTTTTTATGAGTATTTTTGTGCCGGGGTTTTGTCATTGTTTTTTGTATCTGATATTACCCCCTGTGGTTTTGGGTATACCCAGTGGTTTTTCTTTCTCTTACCTTTTGGGGCCCGGATTTTTGATTATGTTTGCTATTGTGGTAATATGTGGTTGGGGGGGGGGGATTGGGCGTGCGTGGTGTTTTTAAAAGGTTTTAATGCGCCCGTCCCGCCCCCCCATCGGGTCATTCATTGATTTTTTTGCCCCTGGGAGTCTAAATTGTATGCTTTTTTTTTCCCAAAATATGCACCCCCTCTTGGGTATGCCCCCGCCATGCCCCTGGGGAGATGGCAGTCTTTACGATCTTGGTGAGCAGTTGTTTTCTGCCCCTTGTTTGGTGTTGGCCGCTTTTAAGGCCTTTTTTGTTGATGTTGGGTGGTTCCTATCTTAGACCCCCCCTGGTCTCCAAATGGTTCCCCCCTTTGTGATATTTCTCGGGTACTCCCCCGTTTTTTCCCCTTTTTTCCCCCCTTTTTTTTAACTCCTAATGGTGTTTAGGATAAATCCTCATGTAAAGGGTTAAACCCCGAGAAAGTGCACGGGGCCCTTTACTTTTCCCCAAAGCAGGGTCAGCTTTGTTGCAAAAAAAGGAGACCATCTGAGTACCCATTCCGGGGTTTGGGAAAATAGGTATTTCCCTGTTGGTACTGAAGTAATCGCTCGCCAAAACAAAGGGGGGGTGCGTATTCTTTATAAATCGTTCCCGGTTCAGGTCCTGGATGTTCTGCGGAAGAGGGTTATTGTTTTTCAATGTGCTATTAGGGAGCACCTACACAATCGCCCATATCGCCCTAAAACCGGTCTTCCCCCTTTCTTCTCTAAAAATTTTGTGCCCTCAGGGTTTTGCCCCGGGACAAAATTTTTCTTTGTGGTGACTTCTCGACCTTTCCCCGTAGTACCTGAGAGTGCCCCTACCTGACGTGAGTTCCCTGGGCAGGATCCGGGTTTTGAATGCTCCCTGACATGCAATGATAGATGTTGGGGACTCCTCCACCCTATGATAGGAACACTTTTTTTCCCCCTCATAAATCTTATAGGGATTGGGCTATACTCCCCCTTCTTCCCTTTTCCTCAGATTTCCCCCTCTTTATTTGGAAAAAATTTTTAACTCGACCAGCTCCGTGCATTGCGCCTAATTTTTTCCCCCCTCAAAAAGCCCCCTTTTTTTGGGTTTTAAGAAACTTTCTGTTGACTCAGTCTGCCCCCGGATCTAAAAAAAAGAGATTGAAACTTTTGTCAGGTACACTTGCGACGCACTCTCCCCCAGTCAAATGGGAAGCCCTTAAGGCGGGGGCCTGCGTGGTGTCCCCATAAAGAGGGGGAAAAAATTTAGAGAAGGGTGCACAAATTTAAAACCTTTGCGGACGAATATTTGAAGCGTCCATAATTACGGATGGAGTCAGACCTCAGAGTTTGATATTACCCGGGTAGAGGCTGCAGCTAATGGACAAGCAATTAAAAAAGCCGTTTGTCCGTTCCCTTTTATACTTTGGGTAATAAAACCCGGTTTGATGTTTGGCCCGTGCTTTGCGGATAAACCCAGCCTCTTTGTTATCCCTTTACAAAAGTCGAGTGGCCGCCTTGGGTTACCTCACCCGGGAAATCCGAAAGAATTTTCCCCCTACTTACGGTTATACAATTCCCCTTGATGGCGCTGGGGTCAGGGGACTTTTGGGGGAACTTTGAACTTATTTTCCTCTACAGTGCCCCCCCTAATCCTAACCCCTTTGCTCCCTGGGAAAAGCCCTTTGGGCGGGAAATTTAAAAGGGGAATTCTGGGTCCCCTCTGGGAAAGTGGGCCCCCCGGATGGTAACTGCTATTTCTATTTAAAAAAATGGTGGACGAGCTTCCGGCCCACTTTTAGAAGGTTTAATGAAGTACTCGGGCTTCGTTTCGACCTGTTTCTTACAGGGTTTTATTAGTAATTCTAAGGGGGTAAGGATCCTAACCATGCCCCTTACCCTCCAATTTTTTTCCCTTTAAATACGCGCTAAACTTTCGCCCAAATGTTGATTCGACTAAGCCCATCCCGGTTGATTATCACCCCCGACCCGGTTGGGTTTGTTCCCCCCAGGGAGGCGAGGGATAATACTTGAAAAATTCCCATCCTTAAATATCCCCTTCTATCAATTCCCCGGTTTATTTTCCCTGGATGCGAAAAGGGTTTGCCCGGGTTGAATGGTCTTTCTTGCTGGGGTAAAAGAAATCTTGGGGCCTGGGACCGGCAAGTTAAATCGAATTTTGCCCCCTATTATTCCCCCCAACACAAATTAGAGTAAAGGGGAGTTCTTTCCGTTGTGATTGGCAATGGTACCGAAGGGATGCCCTCTGTCTCCATGCTTAATTTGGCAATGGAAACCTCCTGCAAAGTTTGAGCGGATGATTTATACGGGGTGTCCGGGATTGGGCGGAAGTGAAGTGTTCGGCATTCGGGAGACCTGTTACTCTCCCTTTAAAAGCCCCGGAGTCGTTACCGGCGCAGTTGAATCCCCGCAAAAATATGGCTCCCCTTTTGCCAGCATAAAAAAATTTAAAATGTCAAGAGTGTAGTTTAAAATTTTATTTACGGACGACCTTTTGCGACAGTTGGGGCCTCTTTCCCCTTTGTGGTCCCCGTTTCCTTCAAATACTTGGGGGTACATATCCTGCCGATGGAAAAAAAATATGACCTGAATTTTGGCCTTTGCTCGCACGTTTTAGTTGTTTACTTTTGAAGTGGGTAAGAAGGATTTAGTTGGATTGGGCTTTTTAAAATTATTAAAAATGAATGTCCCCCCCGCTTCTTTACCTATTCAAAAAGTCCCCTGTGTGCTAAGTTTTTATGGCCCTCGCAAATTTATTTCGAAAATTTTTTGGGCCCGAAACGCCCAAGGTTTGGGTATTCTATCCTCACTAGGCCCAAGAAGAAGGTGGCCTCGCCCCCCCGATCTCCAATATATACTTTGCAAACAATGGCCTGAGTTCTGGGTTTTTTTTTACTGTATTAAGAAACTTTGGGTACAGTTGGTCGCTATTTCGGGGCCCCCCAGTGTCAGCCAACCTGGCTTTCAGCTACCCCTTCTCCCCAAAAAATTGTTGGCTGTTCCATTGGGTTTTGGACTTTTTTTGTTTGTAGGAAATATCCATCAAAAAGACTCTTTAGCCTGGGGCCCGTGTACACCTAGATAGTAACCCGACGTACCAATCAGTGGAAAGGGGGCTGTTGGGGTGTTTTTGGGGGGTTTTCCCGCCCTCTTTTAGTTTTTGGAAGGTGTTATGAGACCTCCTCAAGACTTACAAGAATGTGGATGACCCACAAAAAAATTTCTAGGTTTATTTCTTCGCTTAGAAATCTATATGCGTCCTCAAGTCCCCCCTGGACTTTTCAGGCCCTTATGCCGTTTGAGGATGGTGTTGCCGGGCTCCCCGGGGCCATGTTTGGGCAAGGTCTATGGTTTATTACAGCCCCCCGCAGTGGGTGGTTCCCCCTTTTTGGCGAGTTGGAGGGGAGCTGGGGGGACCATCGAGGGGAGGTGGGAGAAAAAATTCTTCCCCTCTCACAAATCATCGTTTCAGTAAAGGCCCCGGAACTCCATTATAAAAATTTTAGCGCGGGGACAGAGTTCCGGCACTTTTAATTTTCTATCGGGAGTTAAAATATGTTGGCGATGTCAAGAAATTTTGGGGGGTTCCCCTGTCCCCCATTTGGGGGGGTTGCCCCCAGATTAGCCCCTTTGGATACAAATTTTAGGTTATCCTATTTAAGGGCTGAGGCTCCGGAAGATCCTGCTGTTTGTCCTGTTTCAGATCCCTCCCCCACCTACGCTCTCAGGGCCCCTCTTATCTTATTTCTCCTCCCGGCAGCAAAAATGGTTTATCCCGAGATTATGGAGGTCTCAGTGAGGCGTCTGTTCCCCTTGGTGCGGAGGCCCGTTCTACAGCGCATGGAAGGAAAATTAGAAACGATTCCCCACAATTAGTTAAGAATCTGCAATCTGGGAGGATGGTTAGTTTTCTGTCAGCTGATTTTACAGATCCCCCTTGTGAGGGTGCCCCCTTTTCCCCCCCCCCCTTGTGCAAAACCCCGTGTTGTTTGGGGGTAGTGAGGCCTTGTCAAATCTGTTTTTTTTCCGGGGGAGGGCCCACCCCGGGCCCCCCTTTTTTCTTTTGGGTTTTTGTTTCTTTTTTATTTTTGTTGGTCAGCTGTTATGCATTTGTGTGTTGTGCTAATTTTTTTTGTTTCAATAGGTCACCCAACCTGTTTTCATTGAATCTGATTATGCGACTTTCCCTTTGCTGAAGGACTCCAACGTTAGGAACAATCCAGGGGGTGATTATGTTTCATGACTGTAGATCCCGGCTGAAAATTTTGTCAAGGTGTTTCAACTTTTCTGTCGGATCTGTTCGATTCGTATGTTTTTGGGGAGAAAGGTGATCTTTATTTTGAGCAAGTGATTTTTTCTTGTATTTTTGAATAAAGCTCTTTTTTTGAATTTAAAAAAAAAAAAAAAAAAAGTGCCCTGATATGTTAAAGAATAGGAATTAGTAATGGGTGAAGGCCCCATTTGATTTGGCTGTATGGGGCCCTGAAATGGTTAATAGATGGCAGCCCTGAGTGTTTTCCCTTAAAACTGTCTTTAATGTTCTTAGTAATTGCCCTTTATGAGCAGTAAAGGTTTTAAAAAAAATTCATTATCTAAAGCATATTAATTATTTACAGCTTGCTTCAATCCAATAACTTCTTTGCTTACCTATGAGTAAACACTAATCTGAACATGGATCTGTCTAAAAAGTTAACTCAAACTTGTTAATTATTGTGACTTCACATAGAGGGTTCAGTTCATTTATTTGTAAGTATTACATAGTTACATAGTTAGTACGGTTGAATAAAGACATACGTCCATCGAGTTCAACCAAGGGTGGGGAAAAATGTGGATGAAGGTAGGGAGATTAGGAGTTTTTTAAGCTTAGTTTCCCCTACTGCTGAAAAATTTGGAACCCATAAGGGAAGAACCAATCTGCCCTAAGGAAGATTTCATTCCTGATCCCAAAGCTGCCCTCAGACCGGGTCCAGATATTTTATACATATGTATGAATATTATTTAGTAGTAAGTGGTTATCTAACTGTTTCTTGAAACTCTCAACTGGTCTTGCTGTATCCAGCTCCTCAGGCTATTCCACAGAGTTATAGTTCTCATGGTGAAGAAGGCTTTTCTTTTAGAGATTGAATCCTTTTTTCTCCAGATGAAGGGAATGTCTTCTTGTCTTTTGAGGGAGTTTTACTGAAATAGCTTTTCCCCATACTTTTGTAGAGGCCATTTATATACTTTGTGAGACAGTGACGGGCGGCATTGTTGACAGAAGATATATTTCTCCTCAAATGCTCTCCTATGTGGCTTTGGGGAGTAAGTGGAGCAATGCGTGTCACCGAGAGGCTTGGGCTCTGTGAAGGAGGGCCGACAGTTTAGGTGTCAGTAACAATATGTTACTGACACGGTCTGTAGTGTAGTGGCTCCAGTCCGCTTAGTCTGGGTCGGCCTTTCTGGAGTGGTCAAAGAGCCAGATGGGTGGCCACTCCCACGCACCAGGTGGGGCTGATGTCCAGCCTATAAAACCTGGGTCTGCAGGCCTGTGCGGTGTCTGCTGTATACTCTGTGTCTCAGAGGAAAGACTCCGTGCAAAGAAACCTGTCTGTGAATACTGAGCTGTCTGAAGGACTAGTCAGGGAAGACTTTGTCTAGTAAGTGCTCAACCGAGCAGGTATTTATTTTCTGTTAGCCTGAAGCTAAGGCTTGTTTTTGTTTTGTGTTTTTGCACCTGCTAAAATAAACCCGGGCAACGCCTGGACTTGAACTTGAAGTTTGTGTCACTGTCTCTGTCCGCTGAAGCCCACGTTGCCTATCTGTTTGCTGTCCCCTCACATATGGGGCTTCGGGTGCGGGCAATGGACACAAAAGAGACACACACACGTTAAAGTTTTGGGCCCAAATTTT